>JACEVL010001238.1:147500-292500 GCA_020284085.1 Aporrectodea caliginosa | reverse complement strand
AGATCCCTCTACTCAGACATACTACTCAGACATACATACATACACACATACATATGTACATACATACGCATACATACCTACATAGGCTACATACATATAATAATGATGTAATCTGCTATCGTCAAATGCGCCATTAACCTAATACGTATAATCACCTTCAATCTGACAGAATCGCCATCCGAGTAAATACATAACATCCAATGTGAATTAGAAACACGCGTTCACTTCTTTTCTTCAAAAAGCGACTCAAAATGTCAAAACTCATTATATTCCGTTGGCTTTCAAGCACTTGGAAATCTAAGTGCATATTCACCTGGCTGCTGACTATTCGCGCCTCAAATTCACATTGAGGTGTGACCATGCGCGTGTTACAAATTAAATTAATCTATATTATAATCCAAAGTCTGATTATTCTGTCCTTCCGTATGTTTGTCTGTCCGGCTAAAGGCTCCGAAACGGAACGCTTTAGCGATTTGAAAAAATTTACAAAACATTATTACGCCGCGTCTAGGTCAACGCGACTATTTTCAGCTCGCAATTTTATTTAAACGCCGATATATGGCTATTTTAAATTTCCAACTTTTTCGACGAGACAATTTCAATACTGGCCACAGTATGGCCATTTGTCCACGTCACGAAGGCTTAAATTAATATGCAATCTTACGTCACTCGGGCATCTAGGTCAACGCTCTGATTCGCAACCAATCACGATGACCGTTGATTTCAAAATAATCAGAAGTGGTCACGCCCACGGCTAAATTTATAAGTAATCGGACTTAAAAATTCGCCAATGCAACACTTTAGGGATACGAAATTTTTAACGAACGTTTTCATTTGAGTTTCTATAGATCTCAACACAACTTTATTTCAACCCAAAATTTACTTGAAATTCCGATATTTGGACATTTTAAGTTTCTATGTGGTCATAGTCTGTTTCAATGCCATTGAAATCTAGCTATGCAGGAGTATATATTGCATAGAGTTGCAATTAAACAATTTCAAGCCAGCGCGTAAATTCGTCAGAAGGATACACGAAAAATTTGCACATCGTTAAATTCAAATTCACGGGCGCCGACGAAGATGTCGTTAAATTCAAATACACGGACGCTGAGGAAAACCCGGGCGAACGCCGGGTAAAAACTGCTAGTTATTAATAATAATGCTGCTTCCATTTGAACAAAGACGTCTTTTTTTATATATAGTTAACGGAACAATCATTTTATAATTGCGCCAATTGATATATCGGCCGCGGGTATATATATGAAACTCTTTTGTTTGTCGGAGGGTTGTCTTCTGATGACAAAAGAGGCTTCTTCTTCCGCAGATCTGACGATGATAATCCTTTGCCTGCAGCAGTACCAAGCAGTCAGATCTTCCGATCTTCGGATGCTGTTTCATTACGAGCCCAGTTGCAGCAGCAGCAGCAGCAGTAGTAGCAGCAGCAGCATCTCCATCATAATTATGTAGCTTATCAGACGACGATGATGATGGATGTAGAGGTCAGAAGGGGCGCTATATAACTCCCGATTGATTGATTGATTGTATCACATTGACGTGCCTCTGCTGCAGATACATTAACCATTATCTGTTTCAGTAGCATCTCTTGTTCATTCAATACAGCGATAACCATGTATATACACATTACAAATTACAATATATATATATATATATATGCCACATATAAATTACAATATACCTCAATTATGTCATAGCCTATATACTACACATTGTATTGTATTGTATTGTATCTGGGCATTTATAAAGCGCCTCTAGCAGTAATGACTATTCATGCAGAGGCGCTTCCAGCGTGAGCACTCCGAGGAAACAGAAAAGTTTTCAAGCAACGGACCGAAGTGGATAAACCACCTGCCAAAATCTCAGCCCGTATTTGTGGGAAGGTTATTCCACAAAGAAGGACCCACAGTTGCCAAGGCGCGGCGTTGAGCAATGGCTGTCCTGGTCCGGAGGACGAAGAGGTCAAATCTATGACTAGAGCGAAGGGACCTAAAAGAGAGAGAGAGAGAGAGAGAGAGAGAGAGAGAGAGAGAGAGAGAGAGAGAGAGAGAGAGAGAGAGAGAGAGAGAGAGAGAGAGAGAGAGAGAGAGAGAGAGAGAGAGAGAGAGAGAGAGAGAGAGAGAGATAAGAATCCGGTTTACACAGGAGATCGCACATTACTTTTGAGCATCATATGCATGCCGCGATTAGACATGCCATATAAAAATCCCTATAAGGCTTTTTATTTGTCGTCAATATGAAACATAGCCTATGTATGCATGCGTGTATGATATATATGTATGTGTGCATGTATATGCATGTATTCAATTCAATTCAATTCAATTCAATTCAAATTATTTTATTGCAACCAAATTATTACAGTAACTCAGAGAATATGAACAAACAAAATACACTGGCAACAAAGGGAGGCCCAAAAGGGATGGAGATCCCGCTAAGGAGGGTCACCCATGTAGCAATTTCCCAAAAACAATTAAGAGGTAAGGCAATAGAAGAAATAATAAAAAGAACCAATAGTAAAAACAAAGTTTTTACTAAGTTATATCCATCTAGTATCCTATAATCCGTCATATTAAGCAGTTACCTCTACAAATATATAGTCCGCGTTCATTTTACAACATAGCGTCCGTTTAATCAAGCACCGCACCCGTTTCTGTTGCAGCCAATGGCAACGCTGGCCAATCACAACGCTGCGTGTCGGAAAAGGGGATTCCCCGATTCGAAAAGTTGAGTCCCCGATTCTATAAGCTAGCCTTTTTGGGGAGCTGAAATTTTGATAGAATGAAGTGTGTGCGAGGGCGTGTCTGTCTGCCAAGTTTCACGACGATTGAATGATTGTAAGTGATCGAACTAGTCGTCGCAAGATTTGACATTTTAGCCTGTGGCTCAATAAGCAATCAATCAATCAAGATCTCAAGATTCCCGCAAGTTAAACTAGATGGATAAAAATAGAACCAGTTGGTGACTGGATGCAACTAGCAATAAATTGTTAAGAAACAAGTGATAAGACGATCTTAACTACAAACTTAACTAGAACCTTAAATAAGCGCGGTTATATGCACCAACTTCCAGTGACAGTAGCTGTTTAAATTGATGCGAGAAGAAACGCACGTAATCTCTTTTTGAAGACCTGCAGGGTACTGGATAAACGTATTTCTATTGGCAATGCATTCCATACTGCAGTGCCGTATGATTTGATGGTAAAGCGTCGAGTGTTAGAATGGGCTTTAACAGGGCGATATGCTTTTGAATTCCTAGTGAAGTATGTATGAATGTCGGAGGCATGTGGGAGGAACTCCTTAAATACAGGAGGGAGGAGACCATGTTCTAGGCGATAGAAGAATTCACCAATTTGAAGATCTTTAATCTGGTCTATTCTCAAGAGCCTAAGCCCGCTAAAGGATGGTATATATCTATGTATGTATGTATTATGCATATAATTATGTATATATGCACCTGGCTGTTGCTGGCCCTGCAATCTGGAATGGGCTCCCTGTGGATCTACGCTTAATGCATAGAGCCCTTGCGGCCACGTTCTTCTCTAACCTTAAGACTGTTCTCTTTAGCTGGGTTGGTCGGGAGCGCTTCTGAGTAGATAATCTTGAAGGGGCGCTATATAAATCTCTGAAATGAATGAATGAATGAATGAATGGCTATATATTTTACGCGTTTCATAAAACTGATATTATGCATAATGGAGTTTACTCATTTAATAGTTTCGTCTAATTAATTATACTTAAAACTCTTGAGACTCCGCATATATGACAGAAGTGGCGGAATATTTCGGCAGGTGTTTCGAACGGTACAGGACCCAATTTCGAATTCATATAAGCGCTTGAAGTAAAGTGATTTATCAAACGAGACTTTTCATTCGAATAAATCGATCTCTCGTCAACCCCAAACTCAACTGAAACCAGATGGAAACATCTGCCAGGGTGACTCGAACCCCTTTTGGGGTAGCGCGGTGGGCGTCACACATGCCGACAAACCAGGGCGAGGGTAGTTACGCCCCCTGCCGATGCCTAACTGTAACTACTTTCGCCGTCTACTTGCGCATGCGCGTTGTAGCCTATGAGCCGGAAACGGTTGTGCGGACCTTGGGCGGAAGCGCAGGGCATTGTGGGTGTTTCCGGTTTGCCCCGCCCGCTTCTTGAGCTTCCAGGAGTCGCCAGTCCATCCATCTGTCGAGGGTGGGATGCTGCCCTAACCTCAGTTCTTGTTGATGGGTTGGAGATGAAGCGGGGGCAGAACCGCAAACAACCCAGAAGGGTTCTAGCGGTACGATCAAAGCATTCTGCCGGCGAAGAGGCTGAGACCCCGGGTTGCACAGCGCGACATCTGCCGGCGTCTGGCGTTGCCCAGAAACGAATAAGAGACAGATAGCCTTCCCTTGCATACAGAGCAAGGACAATGTAGAGAAGAAGAGACAGACAGACAGACAGACAGACAGACAGACAGACAGACAGACAGACAGACAGACAGACAGACAAACAGATAGACAGACAGACAGACGGACGGACAGAATGATAAACAGGAAAAGAGAAAGAGAGAGACACAGAGAGAGACAGAGAGAGACAGAGAGACATAGACAGACAGACAGACAGACAGACAGACAGACAGAGAAGGGTAAAGAAGAAGAAACCAAAAGAAGCAGGTGTAGAGACAGCGATAAAGAGGGTGAAAGAAGGGAATACATCGGGGTGCACCACATAATAGTCTAAAATGTAAAATGTAAATGTAGCCTACGCTTTTTCTATAGCGACCGTATTATGGCTTCAACCCTGCTCATTTCTTCAATGAATTGATCGGGTGAGATGCTTTACCACCGCTGCCCGTTTGAATGGACGCCATGCCATTTTAAGGTTCCCATGTACACGGACCGTGCTAGCCCGAGATTTAAATCTCTGAAATAAGCCACCTTCGGGGCGAACTGCGATCCGCACGCAGAGGTGCAACCGTGCAAGAGACGCAGCCTACGCTCTAACCAACGTAGCTAACTGTGATCTAGGGGTCAACGTGATCGTTGTTCAAATCCCCGCCAGGTCACAAAACTTCACGTGATGCTGTTATTAAACATCGTATTTAGGCCCATATACATCGGATTACAAAATTGACGTCTTGTGTATAAATAGACAAACAAATAAGCAATAAGTAACTAAATACATTGATATTGGTGTTTTGCTTTGGCGGTTTCGTATAGGGTCTTATTACAGCTATTTTCCCTCTTTTTTCTTCTATGTGAGAAGTTGCGGTCTGTCAACTTTCTATTTTCAATAAACGAAATTATATATATAGATTACCTTTGACGGTTCTCTGTTTGCTGTTTGCCGCCAGATGTCGGCTGAATCTGTGGTGATGAAGACGTTGGTCGTCTGCTTGACACGTCATCAACAGAAGAGTCAAAACATCGTAGAAAAATTGCCCTAAGCTATCTGGAAAAGCAGAATATCTGTTATTGTTAGACACTACAGACTGTGTCGTGTGTCGGCCGAGAGCAGAATGTTTCCAAACGACTCGACAAACGATGCCCTTAATAAAGAAAAACAACCTATGTGCGTCAAAGCTGCACTGCATGGCCCTGTAAGCAACGTCGGTTACAGCGTACGTCACATGCTTCTCTGTGCACGGGGTCACTGTTCGCCTCACGATGGCGACTTATATAAGAGAAAATCTGATGATGATGATGACGATGATGATGATGATGATGATGACGACGACGAAGAGATTATGATGATGATGATGACGATATGATGATGATGATGATGATGATGATGATGATGATGATGATGATGATGATGACTTTTGAAGGTTGTTGATGAAATTTACGTATATACTTTTCTTGAAAAGTCACACATTGCTGTTTTTCAGTCAGTTCTTTAATTTCTGGTAATTGTAATATTTGTAACTTCTATTGTGCTCGTGTCTAATGCACAAGGCATCAACTTAAAGCTCACCAAAACCAGGCTGTAATATAGGCCAGTGTCCAGAAATCAGCCCGTAACTCAGTATCCAGAAATCTTATGGTGGATAAGCAATTTAGAAAAGGTTAATCTTAAGTTGAGAACAGAATATAAGCAGAATGGGCAAATGGTAATTTATACCTTCAATTCGACAGAAAAATAGAATGCAATGTTATGTAACTGAACATTTATATAGCACCCCTAAAGATATCTACTCAGCGGCGCTCTTTGTGCTAGACCAAGTGATCTCAAATGTTATTATGAACGAATGCATTATTACATCAGTTAGCAAAACAATGCACAGTAAGCTAGAAGAGTCACCAATGGCGTGCCCACGCACACACGTGGAACCAACCGAACGGATTCCCGTCGACAGCTGAAGATGGCATGGCATGAGTTCATTTGTGCCAAGTCGCGTCGATAGAGGCATAATAATTAAACTTCCATCTACTGCATCAGGAAATTAAATAGAGATGCATATTCAGAATTACTTAATTAGAAGGAGATTAAAAATAGATACTGGCCTATGACGCCATATATATAGGTGGATATATAAATAGCAAAATCGACGGCATAGGAATGCTGTACATAAAAAGACGACTAATAAGTAATAATTATGGTTAAAACGAAATATAAGTCAGATAAATTATATAACTCGGTCTTCGAAGACGTACAACGACACGTGATCTCAAAAGTGTCACGTGACCAACCAGTTTAAGAAGTAGGCAAAACTGGATTAGATCCAATGAGATATATTATAAGCGCTAGAGATCAATGCGACCACTGCTTGGGATTTCTCCCAAGATCTTGTGATTTTGGGGTCCGACTTCGGATCTGGGGATTTTGCTTAGCAATCTTGGGATTATTTCTAAGGTCTAGACTCTAGAGACTAGTTTTACCGTACGATAATTGCATTTACTTAATTAGAAGGAGATTAAAAATAGATACTGGCCTATGACGCCATATATAGGTGGATATATAAATATTATTATTATTATTAGGATTATTATTATTATTATTATTATTATTATTATTATTATGGTTAATTATTATTATTATTATTATTATTATTATTATTATTATTATTCAATGATTATTGTAAACATTGCTAGAGGGAACATGACGTAGCCTCAATATTTCCTTGCTAATTCTTAGCTAGGCATTTTTGTGATATAATAACACGTGATTGTTGAAACGCAGTTTCATATTTCATCACAACTTTTTCCTTTTCGATTGGTTGAAATTCATGGACACTTTGGTCAAGCTTGCGAGACTTTAATTTCTTTTCAAAGCTTACGACTTGCAAAAAATGAACAACATTCGCAAAATAACAAGAGATCGTTATGACGTATATTTCCAGCAGCCTCGCAGTCGAAGCACAATAAGTTGCTAAATCCACACATGCACTACACATTCTAAATATAGATATCGATGTTTACTTTTGTGTAGCCTATCACAGCCAAGTTGTACTTTTGAAATGAAGCTTGCATGACGTCAGCCAGCGCTCATTAACATAATTGGTGACGTGTCCACGCAATACACGTCGATGATGACGTCGATTTCTCGATTATGACGTCAGTCAACGCTCATTTTACCTCAAACAGATGGTAGATGTTCGCTCTAGTGATATATTTATATATTATACATCTCTATGATTAGATCCTATCACAGGCAAGTAAGTAAGTATACGTAAGCAAGTAAATAAGTAAGTAAGTAAGTAAGTATATTCTTTATTTATTATTATACCAGTTGCTAATCGCAATCTGGTTTACATACACATAAAAACACGGTAAGCATAAAAACAAGGCTCTTTAGAACTTTGGAGATTACGATTACTATTTTACGATTATGAGGTAAACATCGTTCTCAAGACTTGCTGTCATTTCAGTTGGGTCTCGTACTTAGGCCTATAGTATACTTAGACCAGTATGCGGTAATGATGCAAGGTAATGAGGCCTTCTTCTGACCGCCCACAGCGCTTGTGAATAAGCTAGTGCCATGCGCTTGGCTTTCGTGCGGCGCTTTAGAAGTTTCGAGAACGATTTCGAGGTAAATATCGTTCTCAAGGCTTGCTGTCATTTCAATTGGTTCTCGTACTTAGGCCTGGTATAACCTACTTAGTCCTGTATAATGTGTATATATACCGTGCTGAAGCAAGACACTGAGGCCTAGGCCTACTTCTGACCTCTCTCTCTCTCTCTCTCTCTCTCTCTCTCTCTGACCTGTCTCTCTCTCTCTCTCTCTCTCTCTCTCTCTCTCTCTCTCTCTCTCTCTCTCTCTCTCTCTCTCTCTCTCTCTCTCTCTCTCTCTCTCTCTCTCTCTCTCTCTCTCTCTCTCTCTCTCTCTCTCTCTCTCTCTCTCTCTCGATCTGACACGTCTATAATAACGTCAAAAATCCAATCCAAAATAGATATTTCTTCTGCATTTAAACATCTAATTAGTTTTGACGCCACTGCAGAAATAGATGCAGCTGCGTCAGATGATTATATATATATATCATATTATACAGATACATACGTATATGCACACTCACAAAATTATGATATAAATAATTTTTCGCATCCTATTACAACCCAACTATATATATATATTGTTATGGCCTAAACATAGCGTTTAAAAATACAGGAGCATGGAGATTGGAGTGCTTGAGTGTTCCTGCCGTGAATCATAAAATGAGCGGCTGGCAGTTGCAATCATATGAAACAAGAATAACAAGAAAATCAACACACACACACACACACACACACACACACATATATATATATATATATATATATATATATATATATACACATGTGCATGCGCGCACACACACACACACACACACACACACACACACACACACATCATATCCATTGGGCGCAGTCGATGAAGGTCGCGAATGTGCATATATCAGGTGCGAGGTATACCTGGGTGATGTGATCAGCAAAGGTGAAGTTTTTATCGAAGATAATTCCTTAATAGATTGCAGACAGTAAGGCACGATAGAAGTGACATCTTTTGAGGTTTGTCGGAAGGAAGGATAAGCCAGTTTGCTTAGTTGCTGGCGGAGGCCAATAATGATGAATTCCGTTTTTGAAGCGTTTAGGCACCGCAGGATTTGCCATTTTTATAGCGCATTATCTGTCATAGGTCTGGACGCAGAGCAGAGAAGTCTTTCGGGTAATTCTTCAACGACTTCCGTTTAAGGCACTTCACGGAGCTTTGCCCAAAGTACCCTCATTACATACCCGCAGGGGCATTCACGAAAGCCCCTTTAAGCCGCGTGTCCGTCCAGCTGACTATATTTGTACAGACGGGCGTCTTTAACCCCCTATATATGCTTAAGCAGCGTTTAGCTTCCGTGACACACGCGTCTCCAGTCGTCCGTCAACCCCACGTGAAGGGTGACCGAGTCCCCCTCCATGGGGGTGGAGGAGGGCCTCCTTTGACTGGCTACAAGGACATCGTCTTCGTCTAATAATCGTCTTGCGACCTCTTACGGACTTAAGACAGGGTGACCTTGCCTATCTGCCTTTGTGAGCGCTCGCATACACATACATACACACACGCGCACACGCATATGCACGCACCTACACACAAATGTACTCACGCGCACACACATGCACACGCACACACACATACACACACATAATAACACACAATACACCTACACCTACACCTACACAATACACCTACACACACACACACCTACACACACACACACACACACACACACACAACACTACACACAGACACACAATACACACACACAGCAGCCTACAAACATATCCGCCCTACACACGAACACGGTACCTCACGCACTCATGCCAGTGTGTTATCCAATGCGCTATCGGGCCCCACGCACACAAGCAGATAAACACACAAGCAGACACGCGCACAATCAGACTCTGCAGGCACAGACAGACAAACACACAGACAGAAACACACACACACACACTAAGCTCACGCACGCGCGCACACATATGGGGTGGGTGCAATCCTCTATCCTCTTCCCCTATAATATTGATACGAGAGAAATCTTCCTATATACATATGTTATGTATAATAAAGAGAGGATGCCACCACACCCGCCTTTGCGTGTGACCCGCTTTCCCAACCAACGGATGTGGCCAGAACTGACCACCAAAGGCACGTGCCAACCGGTCAGAGGCACACGCCAGGATGACAGAGCCACGATGAGGGCCTCCACTTCCTGTCTTCATTCCTTCTTCACACCATCCACCCATCCCATCCAGCCTCATAGACCTTAGGAATTCATTTTCAGTGTATATTATGCTTTAATTTGTCATCAACGGCCTCTGATGTCATACGACGATGTTAAACCATTTAATAATAGCAATAACCGTGATAGCCCGAACTTGAAATCTCTCATAATTATAAACCGCCATCTGTATGCCAATCGGCAGTGTTATTTTAGTTCCTGAGAATAGAATAGGAATAATAATTATTTTAAATTAGTTCCACGGAACGAAAACTGGAATAAAAAATAAACCTGGAGCGAGAATAGAATAGGAATAAAAATTTCAATATTTTTCTTGGACGAGAACGGAATAGAAAAAATAATTTGTTTAATTTTTAATAGCTATGAGGACTGACGGCAGCTCCTGATTGAAGTGACAGTAAGAGTCGCATTCTCATTGTCCGTAATATACTAATCTGGCAATCGGCAACCTCGCGCACAGAGGAGCGTGGGACGAAGGCTACATAGTGGTTTTATTAAAAGCATCGTTGGTCTGCTCTTTGAGAACATTTTGTCTTTTTCTTCCTATCGTCTGTTGCTTGATCTACGTCATACTGACGTCATTGTGTCTATCACCTGTCAGATGAACATGTCACGTGGCGTTTGAGTGGACAGGTGGCTCGTCAAGGCCTTCTATTCTGGTTGACAGATCTTCTGGTTAAGACACACAGTCTGTAGACAAATCCGCTAGATGGCTAAGTACAGGCATGCTTGTAGGCAGATGGACAAGCAGACAGACACACAGACATAGACACACAGACAGATATACACACAAATGCAATCCACAGTCACATACAGATAGATAGACAGACACTCAATCATGCACAGACGGGCACAGTTCTTACATATACACATGCACATGCATAGCATAGACATACACACACACACACACACACACACACACACACACACACACACACACACACACATGGTCACACAGATAGACTTACAGATAGACAGACTGACATAGAAACACACAGACACATGGCCATGTATATAGACCTACAGATAGACATACAGATAGACACACAGAACGATCATACATAAAAATACACAGATCAACAAAAAATCCTAGCCACATACAGACATACAGACAGACACACACAGCCATGCATACATGCAGGCATACATGCAGGCAGACAAACAGACAGAGAGACAGACGGAGGACTCTATGCGTCGTTCCTTCACAGCAGCGTCGGCATCTGTCACCACCTGTAGGATGTCCAATCATCTGCTGTTCCCATAGTTGATGAGCGGTCAGTCTCAACCGTGGCAGCAGAACCACTCCACAAGGTCCCTTGTCAGTCATCAACGACCTGTTCCACTTGGCTTAACCACCGCTTCTCCACCCCATCCCTCCTCTCTCCAACCCTTCCCTCCCTCCATCCATCCCTGCACGCGCCCCTCTGCGGACAGCTGCCCTGCCAACCGCCACTCAACCCCGCAGACTCCCAGACCCATTCGGGGATCCAAAACGATTCGCGGGACAAGGCGGGCTTTCAAAGGGCCAGCATAAATCATTGTATTGTAATTTGGTGGTCTTTATAATTGGCCGCCTTTCGGCTGTCGGCATTTTGAGCGGACATCTTCAGACTATCGGCATCTATACTGGAAAGACCAGAGAGAGGTTTCAGCTCAAACAGAAAGGAACACAGATGAAGAACAGCCGGACTTTTGCGCTAACATCGAAAAGCTCTTCTCATACTTAAACTTGAAAACTGCGAAGTTAAACCAAAGCAATTAAATAATTAACGACCTATTTACGGTTTACATAGAAGACTGATTGTCGGGCCACGTTTGATAGGCGACTATCCTGCACCAGCCGAAAAAGCTTTATGTTTAAAACTAAAAGTACATTATACACACCTACAAGGAAGCAACGATAGTAGACTTCAAACGGAGCGAATTTTCGGCTTCTTTGAATTCATAATGCCGCGGTCGTTTCTAGTCAAGAAGAAACATAGAAGCGGAAATGGAAAGGTTCTTCCAGAAGTTGCGACTGAGCCTCCAAAGGTCTTTTCCATCGAACCAGCTTCTTCGTCTACTCAACTGGACACGATCTGGGTGAAGGACTTTGGCGGATATGGTCCAGAACGAGGAATGAGGTCTTTGGATTCAGAGGCAGAACTCATCGTTGTGTCTTCGACGAGTGATGAGGGAAGGTCTGGGCGAGAGGTGGCGCCACATCGGGCGGAAGATCGCGTCAGCCGAGGCCGAGAAAGTGGATCCGTCAAGAGTAGCACGTCAGAGGAATACGAGTCGGAGGAAGACGAGGAGGAGGAAGAAGAGGAAGAGAAGAGGAAGAAAGCGATAAGCAATGAATATCAATACAATCACGGTAACTATTATACGTTGACTTTAATTAGAATACGCGAGCAGTAGAGAGGCGCTATAGAAAGTGTTTTGATACATACATACATACATACATACATACATACATACATGCATACAAACATACATACATACATACATACAGACATACATACATACAATGTCATACATACATACATAACTTACATACATACATACATATACACGCGTATACACATACGTTATCGCACCAGTAGGGGCAGTAGCGCCGAGCTACTATTATGACTAACCTTTGACCCGTGGGAGGATGTAATAACAGGTTGTACTAT
This sequence comes from Aporrectodea caliginosa, assembly GCA_020284085.1. NCBI lineage: Eukaryota > Metazoa > Annelida > Clitellata > Crassiclitellata > Lumbricidae > Aporrectodea > Aporrectodea caliginosa. Next base: position 279,646 of record JACEVL010001238.1, on the reverse strand, counting down.
CCGCTTGGAACTTAATAAATCGCTGAGTTGGAGCTGAACGCAGTAACGAGAACTTACAGCCATCATCCAAATCAATTACTAGAAGCTCAATTCTGACTTGCCGGACTAAGAGCAGATAATACCATAATTATTACGGGTATACCACGCTAAAACTAATAATTATGCCACCATGAAATTAATATAATCGTGTTATTAATATCTTTCTATCACTATTAATATCACCAAATTATTAGTATCATCGATGCAGTAATATCATTCTATTACTATTAGTTTCACCCAGTTATTAGTATCACCTGTTCCTTATAATAATTATATGTGAGCCTGTTAGTGATATCATCCTATTACAGATATTGTAATTGTAATTGTAATCGAACATTTATATAGCGCCGCTCAAAAATCAGCAACGCTCTCGACCTGCGTCAGTGCCTGCATCAGGGAAGAAGAAAGTCTTAAGACGTCTATACGTATATTATGACCATTTCCGTAATTCTGTTTTATTTGCATCACCCTGTTACTCGAGTAGCCATGGTTACACCAAGGTAACATCACCTCAGTATTAATGTCACCTTATTAATAGGCTTCTGTATTATTAGAATCACCTTGTCAGTTGTCACCCATGAGGGCATTCGGAACAGCGTAACATCGCTAATGACCACGAACAACGCTGTAGCTATCCACCGTAACCACGTCAGCAAATTAAGTGAGCATTGAGACATTGTGTGTAAGAAACTGTTGCAAACGAATGCGTTATAAACGTTAACGGCAATCATAGTTAACAACAGACATACCTCGTAAATGTATTGATTGATTGATTGATTGATGATTCATTCATTCATTCATTCATTCATTCATTCATTCAGAGGACTTATATATCGCCCCTCCAAGATAACCTATACTCAGAGGCGCTCCCAACCCAACTCCGGCAATAAAGAACAGTTTTCAAATTCTTGTATCTAGCTAGAAGAACACGCAGGTCTGGAGGAAGATTATTCCATCTATCGGTATGTATGTATGTATGTATGTATGTATGTATCTATGTATGTATCTATGTATGTATCTATCTATCTATGTATGTATGTATGCATGTATATACATATACATGTGTATATATACATACATATATATATATTACATGTATGTATATAGCGCCCCTTCAAGACAGTCTACTCATGTGCATGTATAATATATATATATATATACACACACACATACACACACGCACATACATCTCTCTACATACATACATACATACATACATACTCTCTCTCTCTACATACATACATACATACATACATACATACATACATACATACATACATACATGCATTACTAGAAGCTCAATTCTGACTTTGCCGCACTGAGACTGCTATTATGCATGTAGAGGTCGCGGCGGCCACTGGTCACTGTGGTCAGTCACCTCCTTTGCTATTGCGATCACACGTATACTGTCCACTGTCCACTCTCGTTAAGTCCGGCGGCCGACAAAACTGGCCAGGTAATTGGAAAAGCGCGCATGCCTGAAGCAGAGCCTTCCTCTGCTACAGAGCAGATCAGAAATGAACTGCATACGTAACTAGATGACATGGATGTCCTTTGGAGAGCGGGAGAGGGGGAAGTGAGATGGTTTCCACGCAAAGCATCAGTGTCTCCATTAATTTGGCTCAGTAACAGGAAGCAGAGTAGAAGACGGGGCTTTCGCAGAATCGTCGCATCGAAGACCGAAATTGCGTTTGGGCTTCCGGTCTGAAACCTCTACCTCTCTCTGTCTGTCTCTGTCTCTGTCTGTCTGTCTCTGTCTCTGTGTCTGTCTGTCTCTGTCTGTCTGTCTGTCTCTCTCTCTCTCTCTCTCTCTCTCTCTCTCTCTCTCTCTGTACCTCTGTTGATCTGTTCCTCTACCTCCCTTTCCCTCCGTCCACTCATCTATCTCTGCGTCCCGTGTCCATTTATTTCTCTACCGTCTGTCCCTTTTTTGTCCCTTTACTAGAAGCTCAATTCTGACTTTGCCGCACTGAGACTGCTATTATGCATGTAGAGGTCGCGGCGGCCACTGGTCACTGTGGTCAGTCACCTCCTTTGCTATTGCGATCACACGTATACTGTCCACTGTCCACTCTCGTTAAGTCCGGCGGCCGACAAAACTGGCCAGGTAATTGGAAAAGCGCGCATGCCTGAAGCAGAGCCTTCCTCTGCTACAGAGCAGATCAGAAATGAACTGCATACGTAACTAGATGACATGGATGTCCTTTGGAGAGCGGGAGAGGGGGAAGTGAGATGGTTTCCACGCAAAGCATCAGTGTCTCCATTAATTTGGCTCAGTAACAGGAAGCAGAGTAGAAGACGGGGCTTTCGCAGAATCGTCGCATCGAAGACCGAAATTGCGTTTGGGCTTCCGGTCTGAAACCTCTACCTCTCTCTGTCTGTCTCTGTCTCTGTCTGTCTGTCTCTGTCTCTGTGTCTGTCTGTCTGTCTGTCTCTGTCTGTCTCTCTCTCTCTCTCTCTCTCTCTCTCTCTCTCTCTCTGTACCTCTGTTGATCTGTTCCTCTACCTCCCTTTCCCTCCGTCCACTCATCTATCTCTGCGTCCCGTGTCCATTTATTTCTCTACCGTCTGTCCCTTTTTTGGGTGACCGACGAGATGAGTAGCCCACCACTCAGCTTGTACAATTATTTTGTGTATTGTGATTTTGCTGTATTTGGTGGTGAATAAACTACTTACTTACCTTTATCCCTATATCTCTCTGTCCCTCTATCTAACTGTTTCTCTCTGTCTGTCTGTCGGTCTGTCTGTCGGTCTGTCTGTCTGTCTGTCTCTGCATCTCTGTTCCTCTTCTATCACTATTTCTTTATCCCTCTATCCCTCTGTTTACCCCTCTGTCAATCTCCCTGTCTGCCCGTCCTTCCGTCCCTCTTCTCTGTCTGTCTGTCTCTGTCTGTTTGTCTCTGTCTGTCTCTGTCTGTCTCTGTCTCTCTGTCGCTTCTGTCTCTGTCTGTCCTGTCTGTCTGTCTCTGTCTGTCTGTCTGTCTCTCTCTCTCTCTCTCTCTCTCTCTCTCTCTCTCTCTCTCTCTCTCTCTCTCTGTCTCTCTCTCTGTACCTCTGTTGATCTGTTCCTCTACCTCCCTTTCCCTCGCTCTCTGTCTGTCTGTCTGTCTGTATGTCTCTCTCTCTCGTCCTCTCTCTCTCTCTGCTGTTCCTCTCGCTGTTCCTCTGCCCTTCTGTCCCTCTTGTATCTCCGCCAATGCATGTCTCTCCTCGTCAGCATGTATACCTATTTCAACATTCATGTAGCGCAATCCAGAGGCCATCTTTCACTAGACAGACTTCGCCCTAGATAGGAGCCTAACGAGGCGTTCTAATTATCGCTCATGTCTGACGTGCGCCGCTCTTACCCTCCGGCACCTCACGGGTCGTATCTGGTTACCCGAATGGAACCCGCCCTCTAATACTCTCCCCCCAACCCCCAACCCCACCCCCGTCGAAGCTACCACGCGGCATATGGCGTCCGTAGACCGGGGGGACTTCTTTCCTTCCCAACTCCCAGCAGCGGACATTCCAACACGCGAGCAAATTACACCGACCATTAGCCACACACACAAGGTGTCTAATAGGACGGCACAGAATGCCCTCCAATACTGACCATTGTCCAATTCGGTGGTCGCTCGGACGGTTTCATTTAAGGGCGGAGAGCGACATTTGTCGAACCGGATATTAGCGTCACCTAGCGATGGGGTAGGATGCGGTCGGCTCAGCGCGTTTTGATCGGGTGGACTTGTAACTACTACATGGTCTGTGAAGGGTAGGGTTTTGGGAAATCTGTTCACCCTTTAAGTCTTTTGTGTCTCTCGCTGGTTACCCTGTTATTGTAGAAAATGAAACATTTCAGATAGATTATATATATATATATATATATATATATATATATATATATATATATATACACACACATAGATGCTTTAATATATATAAATGTATATAGGCTTATATATGTATATATATAATGAACAAACATCAATCTGTGGCTGAGCATTATTGTGAGTGAAGGACTTGCTCAAGGTTCGTACGCATGCAGTAACCATCTCAGGGGAGGAGGATCGAACCCGTACTCTATGCTTTACAAAGCAAGCACTCTAACCAGTCTGCTTTAGCCTCCGTGAAATCTGTCGGCTGTTGCAGTACTGGTTAGTTGCATTCCGCCATTATATGAACGAAGTGGTTTTACCAGCTGTTCTACCATCCTATCACCACGTCCTTAACCACAAATGCATCCCTAGGCTACCAGACAATAGGGGCCTATAGTTACTCACTCAATCTCTCGGTCAGGGTTGTAAATCCTGGGGAGGGAAGGCTGGGGATTCCCTCCTCACTTTTTAGCTTGGGGAGGGAACGTGAAGGTATTCCCTCCCGCAATTTTTTTATAAACTGTGTCATATTATGGCAGTGCGAACCTATATACAGCAGTGCGAACAAATACAAGTTTTTTTAAGACTAACCTAATGTGTAACTGAACTCATTAGCGGGAATCAGTAATTTCCCGCTAGTGGAAGTTTGGAATAGTTTTGCACAACGCGTTAATTAAATAATTAGGACTCCTACGCCATGCCGTTATAATATTATGGACTTCTTAATGTAATGTAATGTAACAAAACATTTATAAAGCGCTACTTAAGAGTCTCTCAGAAGCGCTCAACACGTGGCCATCAAACAGCTGAAAAAATGCGTCTTTAAGAGTTTGGAGAAAACCATATATCCGCGTGCAGCACGCACAGACGGCGGAAGAGCGATCCAGATCCTTGGCGCCGCAATCGAGAAGTCCCGACGAGCACAGGTGGTGGTTCGGTACCGGAACGCCGTTCCGGACAGCTCCGGCTGAAAAAAGCACTGGTTTTCCCTCCCCACATGTCCAAACAAATTGACGGCCCTGCTCTCGGTCAGATTTCAACCTCGCAGCCATGAAAATTAATGCAAGTTCCATAGTTAATTAGACGGGTATACATGCACTGCGCATGTCTTGTATCAGAGGCCTCCTAATCAAACGTTTCACCTGCATGCACTGTTGTCTGTTAATAGCTTATTTCCTGTATATACCTGTGCGATAGTATCTCGCGTTTCAACTGTCACCTGCCTGTTCATAAGGTGTGAATGCGTGGCTTTAGATCGGCTAAAAATTAATTACTTGCACTGAATGCAGGTGAAAATGCATCCGTCACGGCTAAAGGTAAAATGTTAAGGGTTGAAGGTAAAGGTAAAAGGTTAAAGGTTAAAGGTAAAGGTAAAGGTAAAAGTAAAAGGTAAAGGTTAAAGATGAAAGTTTGACGGTAAAGGTTAAATGTAAAGGTAAAGGTTAAAGGTTAACGGTAAATGGAAAAGGTTAAAGGTAAAGGTAAAATGTTAAAGGTAAGGGTGAAGGTAAAGGGTGAAGGTTAAAGGTATTTAAGGTTAAATGTAAAGGCAAAGGTAAAAGGTTAAAGGTAAATAGAAAAGGTTAAAGGTAAAGGCTAAATGTTGCAGGAAAGGTGAAAGGTCAAAGGTAACAATAAAGAGGTTAAAGTTGTTCTACAGTTGTTCAAACGCCTCTACGTATAAAAGCGTCAACTTGTAATTCTGTGGAACTTCTCCAATCTACCGCTTTCGAGTGATGAGTTATGCCACTCCGAGTCCTGGATAAAGGAGGATGTGGAAGCTAATAATCTCCACTCCGAGTCCTGGATAAAGGAGGATGTGGAAGCTAATAATCTTCACTCCGAGTCCTGGATAAAGGAGGATGTGGAAGCTAATAATCCTGCCGATCAATAAACCACACCGGGGGCGCTCTTTTCTTTCGACAATTGCCCATCAATGTATTAACCCTGCTTAACTTGGCTTTACTCATCGCACCTGCCATGCAACGCCACATCAACAAAACAAACAGACCGTTCAACATAAGAACGGAGAGACGTATACTGTGGTCGGTGTTCCAATAAAAACGGACAGGCTTACTTATCGATTCAATGACTGGTCCACTTACTGCCTAACCCGTTTGTTTACTTACTTGATTTTTGATTGCCTATCGCAATCGTAATCGTAAATTTATAGTCTATGTTTTTGATGGTTTTTTCAAAACTCCATTTTTCCATTTTAGACATCTACGAGCGAAATATGCGATCAGAAAGCCTTTCCAAATCTTTTCAATTTTCCTTCTCAACAGAGAGCGGTCTCGCCCTACAAACCGCAGACGCCTCTAGAATCAGTCTGCTTCTCGCTCGAAGCGCGACCTCGAACTTTTCACTGGCTTCCATGCCTCATCGTGAGACTGCGATCATACAGAATTGTTCAAGCGATTTGTGGCATAAACAAGAACAGTTCGACACCCGAGGCTGTTGTCTGGTTCCAAAATGGAGCGGCCTGCCACATGGTGTTCTTCGATATCCGGTTGCTCTTCGAAGGACGGTAGATGACGATTGGGGAGTATCTCCGTCTGGTAGGTACTCCACGTGGATGGAAACTGGAGTGACGGCCACGCCAATTCCAAGCCACGAATCGAGACGACAGCCATTTCTGTCTCCCGTCAACTCCGACTCGAATACTCCACCTCATGTGCCATCGGATGATACGTCAATCTCTCAACCCCCACTTCTGGTACCATTTTTCAGCTCCGTTACCCCAAACTTAGTATCGTCGTGCAGCTCACCGTCACCGCCGCTCGCCTCCACTCCTTCCAATCCTTACCCGCACAACCCTGAAGGGTATCACGTCCCCGTTCGACCGCAGGGGTCGTCACCCCCGAAGCTCGGTTTCTCCGTTCCAGAGATCCTCTGGGGACGCGAGGAACAACACCGGAAGCCTCTTGTACCCGACTCAACGTCGATTCTTAACGACCGAAACCGACCGGAAACGACTCCCTTCGAGTGCGCCACCTGTCGAAAGACCTACTCAACATTCAACGGCCTCGCCAAGCACCAGAGGGCGCACTGTGCCCCCACGAAGCAGACGATCCTCCGTCGGTTCGAGTGTCCGCGGTGCGACAGGGTCTACACGACGGTCGGGGCCCTGAAGATGCACATCCGGACCCATACGCTGCCCTGCCACTGCCCCGTCTGCGGGAAGGCGTTCTCGCGGCCGTGGCTCCTGCAGGGCCACATGAGGACACACACCGGCGAGCGGCCCTTCGAGTGCCCCCACTGCGCACGTGCCTTCGCCGATCGGTCGAATCTGAGAGCGCATCTCCAGACACACACGGACGTCAAAAGATACAGCTGCAGAAGATGCGGGAAGACGTTCTCTCGGATGTCGCTGCTCATCAAACATAGCGATAACATCTGTTCCGTCTAGAACCGTCCATTGATACCATAATCTGTTGTTTACGCTTCCATAAACCAGCGTAATCATTATCATCGTTATAACAGTTATCATCATCATCATCATTATCATCATTATCATCATCATTATCATCATCATCATCATCATAATCATCATCATCATCATCATCATCGTCGTCATCATCATCATCATCATCATCATCATCGTCGTCGTCGTCGTCGTCGTCATCATCATCATCATCATCATCATCATCATCATCATCATCATCATCATCATCATCATCATCATAATATATTTAATTTTTCCCCCGTCATCATCTTAATAACGTTATTGTCACGTTTACCTTTATTTTAATGTAAAGCACAACTATTTTTCTATTTTATCAGGCACTTCTATTTCTTATTATTCTTGTTGTAATTAAAGATGCCATTGTTTTTCTTAGAAATCGAGAGTTGTTATCGCGAAACCGTACAGACTGACATACCACTGTCTGTCAGCCTATCTGTCTGTGTGTATCTCTCAGTGTGTATGTCTTTTTTTGTGTGTGCGATTATCTCGCTGCTTATGGGTGCGGATGTTTGACGGTTGCTGACATGTGCACATAACAGGATACAGACACAGAGAAAGAGAGAGACGAGAGATAGAAAGAGATACAGGGAGAGAGAGAGACACAGAGAAAGAGATACAGAGAAAGAGACACACAGAAAGAGACACGCAGAAAGCGGCATAGAAAGTTTTTATTTTGAATCTCAGTTTACTTATTGCAATTGTTGATATTTAATAATCTGGACAATATCCACTAAGGTCTAATGCAATTGCTTAGACCCTGGGCACAGTACCTATCAATACTGAGCCTATGGTGGATAGTACGGCCCTGGTCGGCAACGAATGTCTTAAATCGTCAAGATGCAGGGGCCCAGAGGGTACAATCTCCTGCCAGGGCAGAAATGAGTACGTTTCAGTGTTTCCGTTAAATTTCTGCTCCATTGACGACCCCTTGCGAACTCCGAGCTATAGCCTACATTGAGTACATTGAGTCATCATTGAGTAGACTGACCGTACACCGTCAGTGGTAAAACAGACAGCAAGGGAGAGGACTGGCCACCTGCCCTTACATGCCGAGGCTAAGAAAAAAGAAGTTGCTGGCGCTTCTATGGCCGCCTCTCGGAGCCATAGCTCAAGAGACTGATCCTCTTTTTCTATCATCCTTTGAAGGCTTCCTTCCGTCAGTTTGAGCCGCAGTCGGCCAAAGCGTTTGACCGGAAGACATCCGAGGAGGAAGATTAGCAGGGTTAAGAAGGAAAGGAGGAAGGGGGAAATGGAAGCGGAGAAGCAAGACGAGGAAGAGGAAGAAGATGAGGTAGAGAAAGAGGAAGAGGAAAAGGAGAAAGGGTGGAGGTGGGAATGGCGATGCGAGAAGACGAGGAAGAGGAAGGAGATATAAGGAAGAGAAGGAGAAAGAAGAAAACGAGTAAGGGTAAAAGTGGAGAAGCAAGACGAGGAAGAGGAAGAAGATGAGGAAGAGAAGGAGGAAGAAGAAAACGAGAGGGTGAGGAGAAGTGGAATCTGGGGAGGAGGAGGAGGAGGAAGAAGAAGAAGCAAGGAAGATGGATAAGGAGGAAGAGTTGAAGGAGCGGGAAGAAGAGATGTAAGAATAAAGTGACGAGGAGGAAGAGAGGCGGAAGTGTATGAGGATGTAGAGGATGAGGATCAAGAAGGATAATAGACGAAGATGATGGAGAACAAGGGCGGATGTGGAATAGCAGGAGACTGCAGAGGAAGGAAAGGCTCATATGGAGAAGGAAACAGAGTGAGAAGAAGGAGGCGGAGGAGGAGGAGGAGGAGGAGAATATTCAGGCTTGGAAGGCGGATGAGTGGAGAATACCCAGTCATCTATGCCATGCATTGTACGATGAATATGCATCATAGGTCGTAATTTGTGTGTGTATATATATATATATATATACATGTCATCATATATATAAAATGCATACATAATTGCACATACTGTACAGTAGAGTCACGTCAGTGTGCGTGGAAAGAGACATCAAAGACAAACGTGTTACCCGTTTTATGACTTCCTATATAATGGAAGGTCGAGAAACGAGGCAGGTGCTAAACAGAACGTATACGACGGTCACTTCAGGAACAGCCAACTTTCTCCTCTTTGCCCGTGAATGAATGACTGAACGAATGAACGAATAAGTTAATAAATGAACGGATTAATCAATAAATAATAATAATAATAATAATCTTCGTCAGTTAATTCAAACTGACATTGTCAACGCAGTATGCTTACAAGTCGTAGTATGAACGGATGATCACAAGTTATTACAGGAGTCGAATATAACTGTATGGCAGTCATGCAAGGCGCCCATCTATCCTACTGCTCAGTTTACCGACGTCATCTGGCGAATGAACGTCTGAGACGACCTTTGGGAGTGGGTGCGGAATCGATTCTGCGTCCGTGCTGATCTTCTGCTCTTCGTGCCAGAGTGTTAACCATTAATCTAAACCCCTCCCCATAAATTTGGTCTATACAGGCATGATTGTTAAAACCATCGACTTTTGACAGCCATTGTAGTTCATTATAATTAATAAATACTAATACACGACAAAACGACACGCGTTGACACTGAGAACTATCGAAATCAAGATACGCATCACCAAGTCGCATCATCATCATCATCAACCGTTTGGCGGCGATGGGTACGAGTAAATGATCTCCATTGTCCTCGGTCATTTGTCAAGTCCATTTGCTCTCCTTAGTGTTAGTCCAAGTGATGTTATGTCCTCATTTACATTATCTATCCAGCGTAGACAACGCCGGATGCATAGGCATGTGTGCGTACGTGTGTGTGTGTGTGTGTGTGGTGTGTGTGTGTGTGTGCGTGCGTGTGTGTGTGGAAAAATTAATCCACTAACTATAAATCCATTAATACTATAATTTAATAGCCTTATTAGTCCATTAACAATTAATCCAATAATAACCTAATTAATCCAATAACAATTAATCCATTAATAGGCTAATTAATTCATAAAAGTTAATCCATTAATAGCCTAATTAATGTATTGACAATTAATCTAATAAAACAATAATCTAATAAAACAATTAATCTATTAAAATTAATAGCCTAATTGAAGCATTAACAATTAATACATTTATAGCCTAATTAAGGAACGAGTTCTTTAACTAAAGGCCCGCGAGTTACGAGAGGGTGAACAAGGGCAGGGATTAATACAAGTCAAAGGACGCCATCCAGGGCATCATAAACGGGTGATAACGAGACTGGTGAGGCTTCGAGCGTCGAAGAATCCAGTGGGGTCATTAGAGGGACAAGATCAAAGAGTTCGGACAAAGGAGACGGGGTGGCCAGAGACGCCCTGCAAGGGCAGCGCGTTGCTCGCACCTGTTCAGGGCGAGTTATCGTCTATTGTGAAGCACCTGTCGCAGTTAGGAAGCCGATACAGAATCAAACAACGAAGGTGGTTACGGATTCAGCTGTCTCGTTACTGTCCCTACAGCTGATGTATATGTATTTATTGCTGGTATAATAATAATAATAATAATATATATATATATTTATGTGCTTGTGTGCACTGTCACTATGTATGTGTATTTATAGTATATTGAATATTCGTTTATGTTTCTTCAATTTCTTCATAGTATACAGTAAATATCAATCAATCAATCAATCAATCAATCAATCAATCAATCAATCAATCAGTCAGTCAGTCAGTCAGTCAGTCAGTCAGTCAGTCAGTCAGTCAGTCAGTCAGTCAGTCAGTCAGTCAGTCAGTCAGTCAGTCAGTCAGTCAGTCACTGTCAGTCAGTCAATCAATCAATCAATCAATCAATCAATCAATCAATTTCAATCAATCATTCCTTTTGTTGTTTCCATATGCATGTGTGTATCTTCTAGATACTTGTAAAGGGCCTCTAGGAATCTGACACTGGCATATATCAGGGCTGTTAAAGGCTTGGTTTTTTGTTTTTTGTTTTTTTGCTTTAAAAAAAACAAAAACAAAAACCTCAAATTTTGGTTTTTATTTTTTTTACAAATTTCAAAATTATAAATGCCCAAAATGGCGTTTCTTCAACTCTATTGGCAATTGTTGTATGGTCTTTGTTAACTTCGTTTCATGACATTCTACGGTTTTACTGTTCTAGTTAATTTCATTTATATGCATCTGATTAATTTTAACGGTATTATGCCATTTTATGAGTTTATGATCCGAAAATCTTAAAAACAAAAAAAAAAAAGCAAAAAAAAACAAAAACAAAAACAAAAAACCAACTTTTCATTTTGTAAAAAGTTTGGTTTTTGCACCCCTGGCATTTATACACATCACTATATATAGCAGCCCAGCATATATATATATTATATATATATATATATTCTATTTATATATTATATAGGCCTATCCCTATATGATATTTTCCCACTGGCACTGTATTGTCAGTCTTCATTATAGCTGAGTTATAGCATAGTACAATATGCAATAAATGACATAGTACAATAAATGCATCTATATATGCAATATAGATTTATATCTATAGATATGTATATATACATATATATATATAAATTACTACGACTGTTGTGTAGAAAAGTCTTATTAATACTTGGATGGACTGGTAATTAGACTCTCAAAGGGCTTCCGTCAGACGGCGAATGTCGTTCTGCGTCTGTAACCTATATAGTTACGCTGGCAATTCCAGTATAATATGCTGCCTTAATTGTCACTTGGCTTCCCTTCGCTACTCTCCTGCTGTAGACAGCTGTCACTCACCTCGACCCCGTTGGGCGAATATACGGAAGCAGAGAGATTGAAAGGCTCGTTTGCTTCGGCAGTGTATTCGCAGATGCAGCAGCAAGAGTTACGGACGCACTCTTCCAAGGAGTCGCTATCAAGGCAGAACATGACATGACATGACATGACATGACATGACATGACATGACATGACATGACATGGCATGGCATGGCATGACATGACATGACATGACATGACATGACAACGACATGACATAACATGACCTAATATAACATGACCTGACAGAACATAACATAACGTAACAGAAGATAACATAATATGACATAACAAAACAGAAGAGAACAGAACATAACATACCATGACCTAACATAACGCAACATAACGTAACATAACATAATATGACCTAACATACCTTGTTACCTTGTGCTGTCAGTTCCTTGAACTCTAGCGACCGTCATGATCAAGCCTCTCCATTTCGACATCTTCCGCCGTCGCATCTATCAGTTCTGCCAAATTCATTCCAGTTGTTTCATGTATCTCGTCCATCCACTTTTTCCTTGGTCATCCTTGTTTGACTCCTTCCCTCTCCATATGCTAACATCATTTCCTTTTCCACATGACATCTGATCGCATGACATGACCAAAGAACCTCAACTTTGCTCTTAGCACATGTTTGTTGTAGTGTCTCTTCATTCTCAATTCCGATACTCATGCGCACATCAATCGTTGGTCCTTTTCTCTATCCATGATATTCTCTGCATCTTCCTCCATATCCACATTTCGCATGCGTTATGACATGTTAGTCATGACATGTCATGACATGACATGACATGACCTAACATAACGCAAACTAAATAACGTAACGTAACATAGCATAACATGACGCAACATACCATTACATAACTTAACATAACATAACATAACATATCATGACATGACATGACATGACATGGCATTATGGTCATTTATTATGACCATAATGCAGAGATCTGCGTAGTAGCATATATATACGCACTTGCGCTGACCTGTATTTTTCCGTTTGTAACCGAGATCTGATTAGTTTGGAGCAAGATGAATGCTATTGTGTGTCGCCCGTGAAACGAATTCTGTGTCGTCGTCGTCGACCGAATTCTTTTGTTGTTGGCTGCAGAGACTGAGGAGCAAAAGGGGACGGAGGGAGGGAAGAGGGGGAAGGGGAATGGGGACTACGCAAAAGAATCACGAGAACTTCCGTCACGAGGCGAGATTGAAAACACCTGCCAATCCGTATCTGCAATGTTTCGTTCATGTGGTGTATACATGTGGATGTATCAGAAGGATGAACGGATGGACGGATGAACGGATGGATGGATGGATGGATGGACGGATGGATGGATGGATGGACGGATGGATGGATGGATGGACGGATGGATGGACGGATGGATGGATGAACGGATGGATGGATGGATGGACGGATGGACGGATGGACGGACGGATGGATGGATGGACGGATGGACGGACGGATGGATGGATGGATGTTAGTTTATGTTATGTTAGGTCATGACGGATGGACCGACCGACGGACAGTCAGTCAGACAGACAGTCAGACAGACGGACATACAGACAGTCAAACAGACAGACAGTCAGATAGACAGGCAGACAGACGGACGGATGGATGGACATACGATTATCTCTGGAGACAGACTGATGCACAGGCGGATGAATGGATGGACGGACAGAGGGATGGATGAACGGAAGGACGGATATACAGACAGAAGGCTTTGATCCAGTCAGACATTGTGTATGGACACTAGACACACGCTGCCTTATATTGCTCCTACAAAATAGCCCACAATACAATATCACACAGTACGCCACACTTATAATTCTATACAACCAGACAACACAGCGGGTGGATAATGTTGAGAAACTGTCCGAATAAGAATGTGTCCATAATTACAATTTCCTCGCAGGGACCCGGGAACCTATGGCGCCGAAGGCGCCGATGCTCACACAAGTTTTGGCCCTGTGGCGCCAAGGCAGGGGCATGCTCACACAACTTTTGAAAACATTAATAATATAAAAATAACACAGTAATGGAACCTTACCAAAGCGCCCTAGCTGCCATTAAGAAAGGGACAGAAAGCTAGACGACTGCCAAGTCCCAAGTCGTGTAGGATGATACAGTGCGCGTATCATAATATATACACCAGAAACCCTACTCTTTGGACCTGAACGGTACAACAGGTGCTTAATGTGGTTGATGAAAGCCCGAGAATCGAAATCCTGATGTGACACGCGCAATTTATCACCCTACAAGACTGGACAGAGAGTGCATGGCTGCAGACTGATTACTAAGACAGCTGTTATATATATATATATATATATATATATATATATATATATATATATATATATATATATATTTAGTGCATGCACATGTGCGGGCTCTCAGAGTGCGAGGGTAAATGGAAGATAGATCAGTTCTTCTATAGAGACTATTCGGGTGTACGTTGGATTATAAATAATTTTGAATAAGCTTAAATAAAATTGATAGATATAGAAAGTGCTGCAATGTCTAGCGGGCCGCCTCTGAAATCATTTAAACAGTCTTATCTGTCGTTTTCCAAGTCATCAGCTGGAAAGTGTGATGGTAAGTATATGCCTACATCTTAACTTTTGAGATTGCTCTGACCAGCTTATTCACAGGATCTCAGTCAAAACAATATGTTAGGCCTATATAATTATAAACAAAATCGACAGCCACAGGGTCAAAACCCAAAGGGTCATGCAGGAAGACAGTCAATTAAGCGTCTATGCCTCTATGGTGTATAGTGGATGGCGCTTAGAATTGAAGTACGAGTGAAGAGAAGGACTCAGGTCTCAGCATAAGATTTGTGAGAGCAGTCAGCAGTGTTTTCAGTTTTCAGTGAGAGACCTGGAAGAGATAGCAAGGCTGAAGTGGTGAGGTTTTGGTGAGTTCGTAGGAAGGATCTGATATTTTTCGTAATTCTGGCGGGAGTTTATTCCAGAGAGGCAGAACTGCTATGGCTATGGAGCGATTTGTAAATTTTAGCAATGAAGTGACTAATGGTGGTCGGGGAAGAGTTAGGGCGAAAGAAGAGCGGGTTGAGCGGCGTGGTTGGACTGTGATTATCTGACGAATATAGGACGGCTGGGAGGATTGGAGAGTGTTGTAGATTGTATATATATATATATATATATATAAAATCTATATACAACAATTGTATAAATATATATAAATATATATATACAACCTATATATATCCTATTATATACACATTATATATATATTGGCAAATACACGTGGAAATGGATAGTGACACTGACACACACACACACACACACACACACACACACACACACACACACACACACACACACACACACACACACACACACACACACACACACACACACACACACACACACACACACACACACACACACACACACACACAATATATATATAGCCTATATATTGTAATGGATAATTGTATCCGCCTCAAATCTATAATACGTGGCTGAGGTTGGCTCACACAACTTTTAAACACTTCCCGGGCCTCTGTTTCCTCGTCGTCATTTCATCATTCACCATACTCATCGTATACGCAAAAATGGTCACAGTACGTGGGTCCAATTGCAATCATCCCTAGGGACAGACTGAACAAATAACTGCGGCGACCCCTACAGAGTTGAGACAGGTGTTGTCGACAGCTACTGCGGTGATTTTTCGCGATGGTCAAGCGTACCGTGTTGCTAATTATGTAGCTTAATTTAGAGTCCATCAGGAAATCTGGGGCTAGGTCACTAATATAACCATTAATGGGATCTATAAATAGGTGCAGCCGGCGACAACAGTAAATGCTGTGGTAATTTCGTCGAGTGGTTCGATTTTCTCACAAGATAGGCTATAATGATGCAAACGCAGCAAACACGTAGTGCAGCACTCGTAAGGCTGTGTGGTCTGGCTGCGAAAAGCTAAGTAATTAAGATCTAAATAAAAACTGGTCTTTTCCTCGACTCATTTCCTCTGTATACATAGGCTCTTCCGTTTATTCTCTGAATCCCTCCGCCACTACCCTACTTGTGAGTTGTGACAGTGCCAGTCCCAAGTACGGAGAAAGAAGGAGGGGTCGCTAATCATCTTTGCTATGACACAGGGTCGTTAAACAGTAATTAACTAAACCTTCTTGACTTTCGATGATCAAAATTGTGCTTCCGAAGTTCCGATTATCAATGGGCGGCTCGGTATAGCCTACTAACCAAATAACCAACCACTCGAGGACTGGTACCGAGCCGTGGACCACAGTTTGAGCAGCAATAGCTGAGGCTACTGCTTTTAATTTGGCAACAAGAGTCTCTAGATGGATGCACACAGGAGCGTAGCCAGGGAACAATTGGGGGCGGGGTAGTTTCCGGTGGTGTTCCATTGGACCTGTTCGTATTTTTCTACATTTTAGTTTTTAGCCTAATAACACCTAATGCATTTATTTCGAAGGAAGGGGAAGTAACCAGTAAACCCCCTAAATCCGCCAAACACAGCATATTTTTTCCATCCTCCTCTCATCATCCGCAAGGGCATCTGTCAGCATCAGATTCTGTCGCGAAATTAAGTCATAAGACGGATCGAGCTCACAAGGAGAAAAGCAACTGTCATCACGTCATGCCATCAGCCTGCAGGCCGCAATCATCTTGATGACATAGAAAAAAGAAACAAAAGACTGCAATTTCTGTAGCGTTAGACTTCTTTAGGCCTACATCTCGGACATCTATCTGCAGGGCCGATGAGAGGGAGGGTCAGGTGGGGTTGCTGTCCCGGGGCCCGGTTCTATGGCAGGGGCCCTGGCAGGGCCCGGAAATGTCTAAAACTTGTTTCAAACTGAAGAAACCTGTGGGTTTTGGCCTAATGCAGTCTAATTGCTTCAAGTTAATAGCTACATGAAGTAAATGAGGTACTAGATCTATCAATTGAATTTCTTTACCAAAATTTAAGCCAATAACGAATGTGACGGTGGAAATGGGACTGAAAAGGCTAGCATTGTTGTTAACGAAAACGATTTAATAACTGTGAAACTTAACAGTCTCAGTTGCTCAGTGACTCAGTCAGAGGATTTAGGAGTGAGCATAGTAACAGAAGTAATTGGTCATCACTCATCAGAATGGTTTTGGACTATCTGCTGATACAAAGTTAACTGATGCAGACAAATTTCGATTTCTGACTGAATTCTATATTCCACCAGAATCGTATGCGTGTCCAAGAACTTTGCATTACAGGGTGCGTAATGCAAAGTTCTAGGCCACGTTATAGCCTAGTTGAATAACTTGAATTTGAAAAACACTGCTTATCAGTAGGGCCTATAGGCCTATTTTGAGATTTATCAGCAGTTGGCCTAGAATTGATTATTCGTTTTCTGGGAGGCATAAAATTTGTACTGGATGTAAATTTCTGAATTAAAATTTGAGTTATTGTCAAAATAAATAATACTTTAACTTACAGCTGGATGTAATTTATCACAATAAATAATTGATATCAAATTACCAATATTTGATATTATAATAAAATTATAATTCCATATAGCCTAGCCTAAGTTGATAACGAATTAGAAAATGAATTACCATCAGAAATCTGGAGCTCAATAAAGGAAAGAAAGATTGGTGAAAGTCAGGAATGCAAACGAGAGACAAACAATCCTTCAAAGCCTTGCATTTTCAATTTCATCAAAAGCGAATGATGCAGCAAATCAAGCTGACAATATCGTTGCTAGTGTGATAGTAGATGCACGTGGAGTTGATCATGGTATACGCTACAGCTATAGGCCCTAGAGCGAGTTGTTGACGTACGGTAGTCCATGTAGACAATTAATGGCATCCATTGTCCATGCATTTGTCTGTTCCAGAATTGATTATTGCAATTCCCTACTTATTGGTCTTCCCAAGGTCCGTCTATCCCCTATTCAATCTGTTCTCAAGGCTGCTGCTCGATTGATTGCTCACCTCCCTAAATACTCCCATATATCATCTTTCATGGTCAACCAACTGCATTGGCTTCCTCTCTCTGACCGCATTCAGTTTAAAGTCCTTGCTTTGGTCCTCAAATCCAAACTGGGACTTGCTCCAAAATACCTCATGGACGTTATTCGTCCTCCTCTTTCTGCATCATCTCATCGGCCTCTCCGATCTCTGGAACGGTCTGACTTGTTTGTCCCACGAGCTAGGACCACGATTGCTCAAACTCGATCCTTTGCCATCATTGGGCCCTCTTTATGGAATGCCCTTCCCTTCACTTTGCGTGAGACTTTCCTTTCTGGATCACTGTCTTCAGCTCTCTCTCCTTAAAACCTATTTCTTCTCTCGGGGTTCTCGCACTGGGAGCGCTACTGAATGGCCTCGGCTGTGAGCGGCGCTATATAAATTACTAATTACATTACATTACATTAATGCAACACAGCAATTGACGTATCCTCACCTCTTGAAATTGGATATCATAATGCGATAAATGTCATTTAAAATTCATTTATCACATTCACATAATCACATTTTCATATCAAATTTCTGTAAATTTCTTTATAGAGTCATAGATGGACTTTTTAAACCAGAAATTTATTTTCACATTTACTTTTACTATTATTATTCAGGGCTTTTAAAAGGAATTTTTAGAACTGCACGACCCCTTAAAAAGCAATAGTGAAAAATTCCAAATCGGATGACAATGAACATTTTAAAACTAGTTTTAACTGCACAAAAATGCTTCTACAGCTGCAAAAATTCATTTAGAACTGCCTTTCTTGTGTAGAATTGCACACTAAAAATTACCCTTATTAGGCCTATTATTCGCTAAATGTAGTTTGATAGAGTTTTTCAGGCTTACACCAGACTTGGGCTTAATAATAAAAACGAGGGGCCCTGATGGATGTCTGCCCCGGGGCCCGATTTGGCTCTCGACGCCCATGTCTATCTGTTGCGCCCTCAAAGCTAAGTCGTAGAAATACACAAGTTCAATGCACGACGACTGTAATTTGATAATGCCCTCCTTACAAAGATCAGAAGTTCACGCAAAACAAGCTTAAGCTTACTCATAATCATTATGAGTAAGCTTAAGCTTGTTTTGCGTGAACATCTATATTATATGCGTTGAATTGAGACCCAAAAAAACGGGCAAGTCCAACAGAAAATCAATTTTCGTTTATTAAAAATAAGCTAACAAGTAGCCTACGAGTTTTCTCGGAGCTCCTCCTGGTCTCCAAATCTCAACTAGGCATTGTCCAAGAAATCTCTATAACATCATGCGTAAATCTCTCTCTGCAACCTCTGCGCGCCACTTCCGCTCTACCGACCGTTTGGATATCTCTGACCCTAGTATTTTAAGTCTGCCTTGACTCAATGGCAGTGTTATTTCTATTAACTGTAACTGTAACTGAAATAGCAAAATAACTGAAAAATGTCTTGCAGTTAACTGTAACTGAAACTGAAAAATACTGAATAACTGAAACTGTAATAGTAACTGAAAAACGAAAACTGTATAACTGAAAAATAACAAAAGTTAACTGAAAAATAAAACATGAGTGTTTTTCTTACTTACTTTATGAATGGTAATCCTACTCTAGTCTACGTTCAATATCTATACTCATTTAACTTCTGGTTTCTTTTCAGTTTTCTATGCTAGTTTCACTTCTGGTTCCTTTTCAGTTTTCTATGCTAGTTTCACTTATGGTTCCTTTTCAGTTGTCTATGTTCGTTTCACTTCCGGTTCCTTTTCGTTTCGTTGTGTTGTCGTTGGCGATAAACCGTAAATTCGTAAAACAATACACGACTACGAGAATAATGTTTTAGCCAAGTAGTGGTCGAAAAGTAGAAAGTGGCGTGTGGGAACATTTTGCTTACGAAGCCGCAGACGACAAAAGTCGATGTTGTGTTCACACCGTTGCTGGCAAGGACGTTGAAAACCATGAGTGTGGCACGAGACTGGCTCGGGTCGGGAGCGCCTCTGTTTTGAGTGGCGCTATATAAATGCTTGATTACGATTACGATTACGATTAATTGTCGGAATAGAGCAAGTGTTAATCTGGAACGTCGTGTTTCCTTAAAGTAAGCCGACAATACGTTAAATCGCATTGATTTGCTGCGTAAATATTTCTGGTAACTGTTCAGAATACTTGTGGTCAGTGTATCATTATTCATGACTTCATGTGAAAAAATAACTGATTCTATAACTGAAAAATAAAGAGAAATAACTTAAACCTGAACTGAAAAATAAAAAAAATAACTGAAAACTGAAAACTGACAAATCTGATTTCAGTTAACTGTAACTATAACTTTAACTGAAAAATCATAAATTAGATAACTATAACTGTAACTGTAACTGAAAAACCATAACTGAAATAACACTGCTCAATGGCGGGCACTTGCTGTGACGAGGTCCCTCTACTTGAATTGACATTCTTTATCGATCTCCTTGGTCGATCGCCTAGCAAAGGTCTGGACTAGCGATAAATCGATCGCGCTCGATGAGTTAGAATCCAAGACTAAGAGGAACCTGGAGCAAGACCATCATTTTATTTATCTGATTTACATTACTTGTGAAAGTTCAGGCTAGGATCGATACAACATTGCATCGACAAGCAGAGGAGGTTTATCGACAATAAACAAGTGATGCGTTAATGAACAACCATAATTTATAGGCCTAATAGGCCCTATGCATCTATACGAATACGAGACAAAATGCGCTGTACACAAAATGTTCCCAGATCGATCGCCTACTCTGATTGAGTAGGCTACTCAATCCAGTGCGATCGATTTTCAAATCGCTTTCTGTTTTCAAATGAGAAGCTCTGAGTAGGCCTATAGCCTATAATAGCCCTATATGCATCATGAGCATAGACTTAGGCTATTAGGCGCCCTATGCCTTAATAGGGTATAATGCGGTATATGCCTTACATATATATAATTTCTGATCGATAGCAGACTAATAATAATACTTCTAGGCTGCGCTTGTAGAGACGCACATGTTGGGACACGTGGTGCAAACAAAGACCGTCCCACTAAATGGACCAGCTCCCAGGATTCCGTTCGTCGGTCGGCCATATTGGAGATCGCTGTTGACAGTGACAACAAAGACCACTGACAAAGATGTCGCATTTCGGGGTAACTAAGAACGTTATTTCCCCGTTTATTGAGGCAACCAGCGCTGACCTGTATACACCGAAATAGACTTTTTGAGGATTTATGTGACTATGCTTAGATGGAAAAGCGTCATGTCTTACAGTTTCCAGTTTACGGCGGAATATTTACAAACTCTGACCACCGTCTGCTTTGAACTCGATTGCTTTCGGAGAATAATAAGAGTCTTGAAGTTCTTTACTTCCTGAAGGCTTGTTATGATCGGAGTTGCGACTAAATATAGCTAGGTTAGAAAGTTGTTTTTAAGGCACGAGCTTTTATCAGGTTACTGTGCCAGAGACGGACTTTGATGTGCTCACAAACGCTTTATTATGCCGAGCGAAGATTATGTGGAAGTGAGGCTTCTCGGCCGAGGCAATTATGGGGAGGCTTGGTTGGTGAAAAGCACAAAGGACAAAAAGAAGGTAAGTCAGGCGTAGATAATACACTTTCGTGCTGAAACCCATAAAAATTAGATTGTAGTGAACATTGCCTTTTATGTCAGAAACAACTTTCAAACAAGCCAGCTGATTTTGTACTGGAGGTAAAGATGTCTGTAGGACACTAGAGTGTGATTAGCAATTGGTTAATAGAGAATATACTTGCTTACTTACTTAGAAGCATGTGTAGTTGTTTGTATGTGTGTGTGTGTTTTTGTGTGTGTTTGTGTGTGTGTTCATGCGTGTGTTGGTGTTTGTGTGTGTGTGTTTTTCAGCTTGCTATATGATCATTTAATTTGATATTGGGAGGTTGATAGTGTGAAGTTTTGGCAAATCCAAGAAATATGACTGATGGATATACCTTTTACCCAGAGACTTGCTATCTTTGCAGTTTTTCACCATGTGTTCTGTGATTTTTGCATATGCATGAATGATGTTAATTATCAAAGTCAGTTTAATTTTATCCATAATTATATGATGGTAAATCTTTGCTTGGTTCGATTGACACTGGAGTTATAGCAGTTCCTGATAAGGGATTCTGCTAATGAAGATTTAAATAATGGTGATATTAATGATAATGATAATAATCAATTGATGACACTAATCAATCATTGTTGGTTAATATATCAGTTAATGACTGGTTTTTGGTTCCAACAGGGTAGCCATCTGTGAGACTTAAACCCACACTCCCCTTACAAGGACACTGCTCACTGCTCATCCCATCAGTCAACAATCTCAGCATGTGATCAGAATAACCCCATCTTCTCTGCTCATGTTACTGGGTTATTCCAGGCCAGGCAGTTTCAGCTGGGCTACCTGTCTCTAAGCTTGCCCTGTTCAAGGAGTGTAACTTACAGAGCAGGACTAAGCAGACTTTGTAAACATACTAGGTGGCCCACGTAGACAGACCCCAAGACACACTGCTATAGTGACAAGAAACCCAAACTCTGTATTTTAACCTCTTTGGAGGTTAGTGGTCCTTCCTCAGAAATAGGGTCTCAATACACCTCAATTTCAGGACATATTTGTTGCTTGGTCACTGATTTTGATATCGTTGTATCTGACCAGTGGTGTTTTCTCAGCAACATAACATTTTGGAGGACGCTTTATGGTCAAAATTCTTGATGAGATGGCCTTTTTGACTTTCCAGGTCATTAGATGACCTTTTTGACTTTCCAGGTATTTAGATGACCTTTTTGACTTTCCAGGTCATTAGATGACCATTTTGACTTTCCAGGTATTTAGATGACCTTTTTGACTTTCCAGGTCATTAGATGACCATTTTGACTTTCCAGGTATTTAGATGACCTTTTTGACTTTCCAGGTCATTAGATGACCATTTTGACTTTCCAGGTATTTAGATGACCTTTTTGACTTTCCAGGTCATTACTCATTAGATGACCATTTTTACTTTCCAGGTCATTAGATGACCATTTTGACTTTCCAGGTCATTAGGTGACCAGTTTTACTTTCCAGGTCATTAGATGGCCTTTTTTGACTTTCCAGGTCATTAGATGACCTTTTGACTTTCCAGGTCTTTAGATGACCTTTTTGACTTTCCAGGTCTTTAGATGACCTTTTTGACTTTATGGGCAAAATTTGCCCATAAAGCGTCCTCCAAAATGTTATGTTGCTGAGAAAACACCGCTGGTCATAAACAGGTTAATACTAGATGACCTTTTTGACTTGCCAGGTCTTTAGATGACCTGTTTTCAGGTTAATACTTTTGAGGTCATTAGGTGAATTTTTTACTTACATCCCCAGAGCTGAACAATTAATCAAGCAGCCTAAGACCTGTTTATACCAGCTTGCTTTGCTAAGAAAGAATACTATAAGACAATAATTCCCGAATGGTAAGTGTGTGTAGGTAATAGCAGTCAATCAACAAAAACAAGTCCATATAGGTAACAGCAATCAGTCAACAAAACAAATTCCATAAATATAGTTCTAAGAAGAAGTAGAGCTTCTAGAGCATTCCCTTCAGCAAACCCCTTCTCGAGAGGCAGCCATGGGTATGCTTGAGACTTCATTTTCTTAGCCTCGGCACATGAGGACAAGTGGTCAGTCCTCAATGTCTGATCTTCCCGTCGTAAAGTAGCAATCATTCACTAGAACTTTACAGCTTCTTATACTGGTGCTTCAGACGGCCTTTGCACGTGATGTGCATAGAGATTCAGCGAATTAGCGTAGATCGGCTAAGTACTTGTGCATGCCAACTGTCAACTGAGTACATCCTTTGCATAATTAGACTTTTTTATTGTCTGCTGTCAGTGCTGTGGGTCGGTGCTAGAAATGAGAATTTCCTTTGAATGGCTACACCTTTGTAATGTAATGTAATGTAATGTAATGTAACAAAACATTTATAAAGCGCCACTTAAGAGTCTCTCAGAAGCGCTCAACACGTGGCCATCAAACAGCTGAAAAAATGCGTCTTTAAGAGTTTAGAGAAAACCATATAGCCGCGTGCAGCACGCACAGACGGCGGAAGAGCGTTCCAGATCCGTGGCGCCGCAATCAAGAAGTCCCGACGAGCACAGGTGGTGGTTCGAAACGACGGTATCATCAAGTCATTTCGCGAGGCAGACCGGAGAGCCCGCCGACCAGTTTGAGTGCCAACTGGAAGGCACAGTTCAGCAATGTAGTCCGGAGCAGTAGCCAGTCATCTTGGATTGGATCATTTTATGGTGTAAAGCCATCCTAGTCTCCAGTGCATAGTTTAACTGTATAACTACTGGGACAAATGTCCCAGTAGTTTTAGGATTTGTCCCAGTAGTTTGGGTGATTTGTTCTAGTCACTCAGCCTGTCACTGACTTATTTATATATATTATTTTGATGGTGTGGTTGAACTAATTATGTTATATTGTCAGACTTCTATTATTATTATTATTAAGGAGTATTTATATAGCGCCCCTTCAAGGTAATCTACTCAGAAGCGCTCCCAGTCCAACCACGGCTAAACAATACAGTCTTAAGGTTTAGGCTACAGTCTTAAGGTCTATGCATGACTTAAATAGGGATATGTATTATAATAAAGAGCAAACTTGGTAAAATAAAGTGGCTAAAACGGGCTCCATTTGGCAGCAAATGCTTTAAAATGCGTGGTCAGCCCAGACCCCACTCGGGGAGCTTACCTCTCCACAGACCACCAGTCATTGCAGACTTTTGTCCCAGTAGTCGAAATCCGTCAAAATGTGCACTGCTGGTCTATAGGTAATAGGCTTGGTCACTGATCATGCGTTTGTACAGGTTCAACTACCTGTAACAATTCTGGGCAGGTTGTTTGCTCAAAACATGCCTCTGACACCAAGTGGTATAATTTGTAATATGACTACTTATAAAGCGGGTTTAACAACCTCACAAGTGCACTAAACATGGCAATCAGACAGATCTAAAAAGGTGTGTGCTTTAAGATGACTTGACGATGTTTCTTGAAATAGTACCTAAGTTTAATTGCAGGCTGTTATAGGCGTTGTAAGCTTGGACGTAAATAACGAGTGATGCATTGGCTCCCTGTCTAGAACCATGGGATTCGTCCATTGCCGGCTCAAGGGGTGAAGGGAAGGATTCGTCCACTTCGGCGCAAAGGCCAAGTGAAGGAAATGAGTGCCTTCCCTACAATGAATGGACTTCCTCCTTCTCTACGCTCTACAATACTCTCCGGTAGCATCTCTTCCTCTCTCTCTCTCTCGCCTTAAAACCTTCCTTTTTTTCTCAGAGTACCTCGCACTGTGAGCGCTTCTGAAAGGCGTATGCTATACAATACAATACAATTCCACATAGGATATGGAAGCTGTGCTTTACCACACTGATAGCAGCTGTGTCTTATAGTAGCAACTAATGGTGTTCTGGAACTAGAACATTTCTAAGTGATAGACTACATTGAGGTCAAAGTATGATGACCACGAGCCTCTTGGCTGAGAACCATAAGTCGGCTGTTTAAATTGGATTACTGGCAATACACCTTATACTTAGTTAGTAAAAATGGCACAACGGAGATTCCAGTGGTAGTATCGTTAATGCAGTGCCTTAGTGAGGTACTGAATATACCCTTATAGATATAAATTGTCGTGATAGGTAAATTGTGGTATTCAGTTGACATGCTAGAGTTGTCACGATCTCATGCATTCTGGTGCATTGGACCATTCTCATAGAAGAGCATGCATAAACTTAGGTACTATAAATACAGTCATACAACACACCTTTTAGATTCAATTCATCTTAAACAACACCTTTTAGAGTTTCATACACTACTTGCATACATAAATACAAGTAGTCAGGTGCATACATATACATATGTAAATACAGTCATACATGTACAGTCAGATACATATACATAATATATACATATATACATGCATGCGTACATAAACATACATTATTATTATTACAAATTTTTACAAATTTTTATGTGTGAGGTCACAAAGAAATGCACATTGGAGGTGCCAGGCAAAGAGCTGTTGGATATGAAAGCAGTGACAGCCAATGAGAAATTTAGTGAGCATACATACATACCGGTAGGTACATAAATCTATACCGTATATAATATATATAAATACTTATTGCCTGGGTTGGAGTTGGGAATGCTTCTGAGGGGTCACCTTGAAGGCGCTATATAAATTTTTGAATGAATGAATGAATGAATGAATATACTTGGTCCAGAGACTCTGAACATCCATTTCAGCTGTCGATGGGAATCCGTTGGTTGGTTCCACGTGTGTGCGTGACCCGCCACTGGTGACTCTTTCAGCTTATTGTGCATTGCTTTGCTAACTGAAGTAATATATTCGTTCATAATGACATTTAACATCATATAGGCTAGAGCAGAGAGCACCTCTGAGTAGATACCTTGATGAGGCTCTATATAAATGTTCAATTACATTACATACATACATAGCAGTATTTAATTTCTAAAGACATCTTATTGGTGTCTGGACAATTGAGTGGACCTCTCTTCATTATACCTTACACCTGATACACAGTCTAATTAGACACTTCCTCATATTTGATTGATATCTTTTTTGTAACAGCAGCAGGAAACAAATTACAGAATAAACACTTTTATACAACTGAACAGCAAAGCTACTGCACAAGTGGAGGCAAAAGGAAGCTATAGCTTATAGGCATTGACTCCATCTTTTCCATAGTCAGTAGCACAATTTCACTGAGTTGACACTTCAAAGTAAATTGACTATATAATGTGCTTCTCAATCACATGACCAAACGGTGTTTAAGCACATCATATGTTATATATAAGAAAGTCAGAAGAGTTAGAGGAAAGAAAGAATAGGAAGCAGGGATAGTTAGAGGGAGGAATGAGTGGGAGACAAGTGCAGTGGAAGGGAGAGAAGAGTGAAAGACCAACTAGTGGAAGGAACGGAGAGAAGACGAACAAAAAGTCAGTCTAATTTAATTAGGTTAAATAGCAAATTATTTTTACAGTATAGTAGCTGCTAATAGCTGACGGGCTTTTCCTGATCCAATGACAGTAACATTTAATATCAACTGTCTATACTCATGTACAGCGCCCTTTCCTTCGGCCTTGGCTGTGCTACGGTGCTATAGAAATCGTCTTATTATTATTATTATTATTATTATTATTATTATTATTATTATTATTATTATTATTATTATTATTATTATTATTATTATTCCTGTTAGAAATTACTACACTAGTGAAAACAGTAAATTATGGAAAAGGAAGTGGATTTTAAACTGATCGGCATCGTGTGGCATGCATATGACGTTGCTTTATATTAGGGATGGACCGAATGGTATACACTGCCATGTTGTCGCCTACGTGAGTTTGTGGTCAACTCTTGTATCTCTAAGTATTTTATGGCAGACGTTCGTCACTGGACTCCAGGAGGTCCATGCCGCTCCTTTGAAGAATACTTGAAATGTAGTGTTTTAATTGATGATTGACGTTGGAAAGCCCGGTTCTATTTTTATCCATCTACTTTAACTTGCGGGAATCTTGCTTGCTTGCTTGATTGATTGATTGAGCCACAGGCTAAAAAGTCAAATCTTGCGACGACTAGTTCGATCACTTACAATCATTCAATCGTCGTGAAACTTGGCAGATAGACTCGCCCTCGCACACACTTCATTCTATCAAAATTTCAGCTCCCCAAAAGAGGCTAGCTTATAGAATCGGGGACTCAACTTTTCGAATCGGGGAATCCCCTTTTGCGATACGCAGCGTTGCCATTGGCCAGCGTTGTCATTGGCTGCAACAATAATGGGCGCGCTGCCTCGTTAAGCGTGCTATGTTGTAAAATGAACGCGGACTATTTTCAGAGTACACGTTATAGGATAGTAGATGGATATAGTAAAAAACTTTGTTTTTACGGGCTGTATTTTATTATCCATCTAGTTTAACTTGCGGGAATCTTGCTTGCTTGCTTGATTGCTTGCTTGAGCCACAGGCTAAAAAGTCAAATCTTGCGACGACTAGTTCGATCACTTACAATCATTCAATCGTCGTGAAACTTGGCAGATAGACTCGCCCTCGCACACACTTCATTCTATCAAAATTTCAGCTCCCCCAAAAAAGGCTAGCTTATAGAATCGGGGACTCAACTTTTCGAATCGGGGAATCCCCTTTTCCCATACGCAGCGCTGCCATTGGCCAGCGTTGCCATTGGCTGCAACAGAAACGGGTGCGGTGCCTGATTAAACGGACGCTATGTTGTAAAATGATGAACTATATATTTGTAGAGGTAACTGCTTCATAAGACGCATTATAGGCTATCTATACATAACTTGTAGAGGTAACTGCTTCATAAGACAGCATTATAAAACTTTGGGGGACTGTCCCCTCTGTCCCCCCCATGGATACTAGATGGATATAGTAAAAACTTTGTTTTTACGGGCTGTATTTTATTAGATGACCATAACTTTGAAGGAACTTTCAGTTTGCTTGACTGTTCTATAGGTGATAAGTACAGAGCAGTGAGAGCACTCCCCAATTTACGTTACTCAAGCCGGTTTTACTTTACCTGCTATTACTTTACCTGCTATTACTTTACTGGTTATTCAATCAATCAATCAATCAATCAATCAATCAATCAAAAAATGTTTATTTTGCAACCAAATTAAACAAAATCATCAGGTTTACATATAAATTTCAACACGGCTACAAAAAGGAGGCCCTAAAGGGATAAAGAATCCCGCTAAGTAGGGACACCAAATTACAGATTACATTACTTTTGCCTATATTTTTACTTTTACCTGTTATTACTTTTGCCTATTATTACTTTACCTGTTGTTATGAGTTTTACCTTTTATTGCCTGTAGTTATTACCATTACCAGTTACCGTTACTATTTTATTACCGTGATCCATTTCCCTGGTTGCGCTGAAAGTTGATTCAACGTGAACCATGATGCAAAGTTGAAGTGCATGAATGTGAGATAAGAAGGATTCGCAACCTTTCTTATCAGACTGCTGGCAAACATTACTTTATCAATGATAAAGTCTGCCATGAAACAACTAATGTCTATAAATTATGTGCCCGGCACCGAGCTGGTTATCAGAAAAAGGTGCTTATCTCGAGTAGATTACAATTCTTGACTATGATTTCGCTTGACTCATCGATTGACGCCTTTTGATCGATCAATGCCTTTTGATCAATCAATGCCTATCGATCGATTGATGCCTATCGATCGATGCCATTCGATCGATCTATGCCTATCGATCGATTCCTTTTGTTAGACCGATGCCTATCGATCGATTGATGCCTTTTGATCGATCGATGCCTGTCGATCGATGCCTTTTGATCGATCGATGCCTTTTGTTCGATCGATGCAGATCAATCGATCAATGCCTATCGATGGATGCCTTTTGATCGATCGATGCCTTTTGTTCGATCTATGCCGATCAATCGATCAATGCCTATCGATGGATGCCTTTTGATCGATCGATGCCTTTTGTTGGGTGGGGTGGGCCTGCTTGAAAGGCGCTCCATAAATGATTTCTTATTCTATGTTACGTTACTTCTGTTGTTCTTTGTGTAGTATGTGCTGAAAAGGGTGGGACCTGCTTGTAAGGCGTTACTTAAATGTCTTATTACACTACACTACAGGTTGGACGTGCTACATTGTTTTACTAACTGATGTAATATTTTCGTTTGTAATGACATTTAACATCGTAATAGGCTAGCGCAGAGAGTGCCTCTGAGTAGATATCTTGAAGAGGTGCTATATAAATGCTCAGAATGAATGAATGAATGAACTACATTACTCTGCTGAGTCTTTCTTAAAGAACTTCTGTTGTTGTGTGTGTAGTATGTGTTGAAGAGGGTGGACCTGCTGGAAAGGGGCTAAATAAATGTTTTGTTACACTACATTACAGTGCCTCTGTTGTTGTGTGTGTAGTATGTGTTGAAGAGGGTGGACCTGCTGGAAAGGGGCTAAATAAATGTTTTGTTACACTACATTACAGTGCCTCTGTTGTTGTGTGTGTAGTATGTGTTGAAGAGGGTGGACCTGCTGGAAAGGGGCTAAATAAATGTTTTGTTACACTACATTACAGTGCCTCTGTTGTTGTGTGTGTAGTATGTGTTGAAGAGGGTGGACCTGCTGGAAAGGGGCTAAATAAATGTTTTGTTACACTACATTACAGTGCCTCTGTTGTTGTGTGTAGTATGTGTTGAAGAGGGTGGACCTGCTGGAAAGGGGCTAAATAAATGTTTTGTTACACTACATTACAGTGCCTCTGTTGTTGTGTGTGTAGTATGTGTTGAAGAGGGTGGACCTGCGCTGTGCCGATGAGAAGGAGCGCCAAGCGGCCGAGCAGGAGGCCCAGTTGCTATCGCAGCTCAGACACCCGAACATCGTTGCCTACAAGGAGTCGTTTAACACGAGCGCTGGCTTCCTCTGCATCACGATGGGATTCTGCGAAGGGGGCGACCTCTACCATCGCCTCCAGCAGCAGAACGGACTTCCGCTGGACGAACGACAGGTCGTCGAGTGGTTCGTTCAGATCTCCATGGCCATCAAGGTCAGTGTATATTCAGTGGTATTTCCGTGGAGGTTTAGATTTGTTCAGGTTTATATGGTTTTTTAAAGACGGGTTTGATTAGGTTTCCAATATGTTCAGATCTGTAAGGGTCGTTACTTGTATACTAGTGTAGTGTAGTATGTAGGTGTGTAGTATCAGCCTAGGTGTGTGTGCAGTGACAGCGGCTGGCAAGCAGAGTTGGTGGCCTTGGTGGTGTGTGCAGGCAAGGGGTTATCTTGCCGGGGTATAAAACCAGTGTTTTGCGGAGCTGAGTTAGCGACCGGTTGAATATATGAGTGTGTGGCTGCTGCTCACCTAGCATTGTGTAAGCTGTATCTTAGTGTATTATGATTAATAAAGGTAAACGTTCTATACAAAGTGTTGAGTTGTATTAGGTAGCGTTAAGTCTAGAACATCCGACAATAGAGACGCTACAACTGGTGGACAACCGGGGTATCAGTGCAGATACACCTCTCCGCATCTGTATGCTTCTGGACAGCAGCAGCCACACTGACTCAAGCAGCAAGAACACACATGAGTGCACCGGAAAACGCAACCGCTGGTCACTACTTCCTTAGATCGGGAAAATCACAACAGACATCTTCAACATTTCTATCGTCTTCTCCTGAACTGGTTCCGTCTTCCTCATACGTTTTAACTACTCCTGCCGCATCGCCATTGATTCCAGTGATTCCGTCGTCAGTGCCAGTATCATCGCTGCCGGACCAATCTGTCTTCGTTGATCACGACGGATCTGAGAGTTCTGACAGTTCTGAATTTGAGTCTGATTCTGAGGAGATGGCGAATACGCTGGTACCTTCTGCTTTCACGGGTCGTTCTGAGGACGATATTATTGAATTCTTGAAGAACTTTGACTTGTGGGCCACTTTTCGGACAATGACGCAAGCACAAAAACTTTCGGCGTTACCTCTTCTTCTGAAGGAAGGCAGTGCAACGTGGTTTAATACGCAAACCCGACGGACACGTGAGGACTATGAGGAGTTACGTGAAGCCCTCATTAAAAGGTACGGTCCAAATTCAACGACAGCATGGAAACGGTCAGCTGAGCTGTGGACATTGAAACAGGCGCCACAACAATCTGTGGATGATTTTCTGACTACAGTTCAGCAGGCTGCCGGAAAGCTCGAAATTGGGGTGGAGCAGACGTTCCTCGTCGCTTTGAACGGTCTTCGGGCACACATACGTCAACTGGTGCTTCAACATGATCCGACTACTATTGAGGAAATTCAGAAATGGGGTCGGCTGGCGGAACTATCCCAGGATGATCGGGGTGACACTGCCGACAATCTTCGCCAGACTGTCCTGGAATTGACTGCCATAAAGGAGGAGTTGAAACAGCTACAACTCACGAATGTAGCTGCTGTCAGTGCTCACCGAAGATCGTCATCGCCATCCCCTTCGTCTCGCCATGTCACTTTTATGGACCAATCGACTCCTCCATCATCGTCTGATACGCGTCACGACGTCTATGCTTCATCTTCGTCGCCTCAAGACCATCGGCAGACGCAGTTCTATGCGTCACAACGCTCGGACAACCGAGACAACCAGAACAACCGGGGTTACACTGTCCAGCAACCGCTTCCGCCACGGCAGTATCAACCAGCTGACACACAGTATCGATCATCTAACAACCAGGATCGACCACAACAATCTTCCTACTGGCGAACACCTTCCAAGTCCACTTGTGGTAATTGCGGGGGTTTTCATTCTGTTACTGGTTTTTGCCGGGGAAAGGGGGTCACTTGTTTCAGTTGCGGGAAGCGTGGTCACTTACGGTCAGTCTGTCGTTCCGCTAGGGGACGCTACTCTAATCAAAGATAGGAACGCGCCTACCGTCGTGGCCCGTCGACGGAAGGCGTCTGTGCTCAAACTGATAAGGTGCCATTGCATAAAAATACCATTTGTGTGCAAATTAAGAATTTGACAGTTAGGTGTCTTTTAGACTCTGGTGCTTCTGTGAGTTGTATGAGTGTTGACTTTTTAAAGAAGTTGAAACTTCCTATGCTTCCGTTGAAGGAAGGGGATAGTAAAAATGTGTTTTTGGCTGATAATCGTTCGGTGAAGGTTTTGGGAAAAGCGGTCATGACTATTAACATATCAGGTTTGGGTTTGCCTTGTGAAGTTTTGATATTGCCTGAGGTGGGTTTTAATTTAATTCTGGGGTTGGATTTCTTACAAGCTGGTCGTGCGAAAGTGGATTTTGAGGAGAATGTAGTACGTTTTTTTGATAATTTAACGTCTACACGGTTGTCAACTGTAAATGTTCGATTGCCAACAGTTTTTACATTGCATGCTACTGTTCTTCCTCCTCTCTCTGAAACCCTTGTTCCAATTTTGCTCCCTACTAACTGTTCATCGCACGTTTCAATTATTGAACCATTGGAGCATGTCATGAAACGTAAATTTATTTGCGCACGAAGCATAATTGATTCTTCAGGCAGGACAGCTGTTTGTAAAATTCTCAATCCTACGAATCATGTATTATGGTTGTCACGCCACAAGCCATTAGCATCCATTGAACCTGTAACCTCTAATGTTTTGGCAGCGTTTACTGATGATGATGATGATGATCATACAATCACCAGACATTCCGTTCAAAACAGTGCAGAGCAATTAGACGACATGATGGTGCAACGTGAAACAGATGTTTCCAAATTATCGGATTTGGGAACCTTGGATCTAAATTCAGATAAGGCGGCTGGCACCAAACCATCATGGGAAAATCTTCATCGGGATGCTAAAAGTAATTTGTTTGGCACGAAACAATCTTCGGATGCATCTCGCCCTGATGCTAAATGTAATGATTTTTGTTGTCCTGAATGCCCTGTACAATCTACATCGTTGCAGGATTTGAAGATTAATTATCATTCTGATCATTTGTCGGATGATGAGAATGCAAAGTTGAAAGATTTTTTACAGAGGAATGCGAGCGCATTTTCACAATCTCTGGCAGACTTGGGTAAAACTGATTATGTCCAGCATTCGATTATCACAGGCGATGCTGCTCCAGTGCATCAGAGGGCCTATAGGCATTCTATTGCAGCAAAAGCTGAAATCGCAAGGCAGACGAAACAGATGTTGGACGCTGGGATAATTGAACCTAGTTCGAGTTGTTGGAGTAGTCCCGTCGTCCTTGTTAGGAAAAAGTCCGGACAAATAAGGTTTTGTGTCGACTATCGAAAGTTGAATGCAGTAACTAAGTCAATCAGTTTTCCTCTTCCTCAACTCAATGATGTATTCGATGCTATGGCAGAGGGTAGGCCAAAATATTTCAGTCTATTGGACTTAAGAAGCGGATATCATCAACTTCCGTTGCATCCAGACACTAAAGAAAAGAGTTCTTTCGTGACTCACGAAGGCCAATTTCAATTTCGTACCTCTCCCTTTGGGTTGAAAAACTTACCTTCGTTTTTCCAGCTCCTAATGGCTAGGGTGTTCCAAAATTTGCACTTCAAAAATGTCCTTGTATATTTAGACGATATTCTGATATACAGCAAATCATTTGATCTGCACCTTGTCCATCTTCAGGAGGTGTTTAACCGTCTTAAGGATGCTAACTTGAAGTTGAATCCACAGAAATGTTCCTTCGGTCTGGATAAGATCTTGTATTTGGGTCATGTCTTGGGGCCAGAGGGCGTTTCCGTTGATAACTCAAAGATCGAGGTTATTCAATCTTATCCGCGTCCTACGTGTCCTAAGGCAATTCGTAGTTTCCTCGGTCTCGCATCCTATTATCGAAAATTTATTACTAACTTTTCGATAATTGCCAGTCCTCTTCATCGACTATTAAGAAAAGATCTAGAGTTCGTGTGGGATGATCATTGTGAGAAGGCTTTCACGCAGCTTAAAGAAGCTTTAGCTACTGCTCCTGTGTTGATTTATCCGGATATGCAAATGCCATTTATCATCAATTGCGACGCGAGTTCTCAGGCTATTGGTTTCGTCTTGGCTCAAGAAGATGGGAGTGGCAGAGAACGTCCTATTGCGTATGGAGGACGTAGTTTGACCTCTAGTGAACGAGCTTATTCTGTAAGTGAATTGGAAATGTTAGCAATGGTCTGTGCCATTAAACAGTTCCATTGTTATTTGGCTAACACTCGATTTACTGTCTATACTGATCATCTAAGTTTAAAATATCTGCAGTCCTTGAAAACCAGTAGTTCTGGCAGGTTACTCCGTTGGTCGTTGTTGTTGCAACAGTATGATTTTACGATTGAGTATAAACAAGGTAAAAATAACAGTAATGCGGATTCTTTATCTCGTCGTCATTATCCAGTGCAAGCTGATGAATCGGATGACATGGAAGATAAAATTTTGGCTCCGATAGTTGTTGGGGTTACACCGGTGCAGTTGAACATCATCGTTGAGGAGGATTTAATTACACCTGCTGACCTGACGGAGGAGGACATTTTGCGCCAAACAGCTCATGAACAGATTACATGTTCGGATTGTGGTCCTATGATTCGTTATTTGGAGTTCGGGGAACTTCCAGGCAATGATCAAGATGCTAGGAAAATCGTGATTGAGAGTACTGAGTATGCTTTGTGTGATGGCTTGTTGTTTCATTACTATCAACCTCGATCTAGAGGACCTAGTCGAACGTACATTAATCAACTCGTCGTTCCTAGGAAGTTGCGTCAGCGTATACTTGAGAGTTATCACGATGACTGTTGCCATCCGGGTTTCCATCGTTGTTACTTATCGATCAGACGTAAATATTTTTGGAAGGGAATGCATACCGCTGTGTCAAGACATATAATTTCGTGTTTAAAGTGTCAGGAATGCAAGTTTCCTCTTCCGCTGAATAAACCACCACTTACGTCTTTGCCAATAAAGCAAATATTTGGTCGTTGGCATATGGACATTCTTCAACTTCCTAGAAGCAGAGATGGGTACAAGTATATTCTTCTTTGCGTTGAATCTCTTACTCGTTGGCCGGAGGCCATTATGTTGAAAGATCAAACTGCGAGATCGATTGCGGAAGCTTTGTATAGAGAGATATTTAGTAGATATGGCGGTCCACATACGTTACTTTCGGATAGGGGCCCAAATTTCTTGAGTACCATTGTTTCTGAACTGTCTACACTATTCGGTGTTCAACGCATACATACAGCTAGCCGTAACCCGCGTTGTAATGGCGCTTGCGAAGTGATCAATAAATCTATTTGGAAGATGTTACGACTTCATTGCACTAATGAAGAGGATTGGACAGATTACATTCCTGCGATTTTGTATTCATTTCGTGCTACTACGAATGCTCATCTTGGCCATAGCCCGGCTTTCCTTCTCTTTGGGAGGGACTTAAATTTTTCGGTTGATCGACAATTGGGTGTGGCGGATGAGGAGCACATCACCAGCGAATACGTTAAACGCATTGCAAGGGCTCTCGAAATGGCTAGGCAAGACGCAATCGAAGGTACGCTTCAGTTACAGGCGCGTAACAAAAGGAATTATGACCGTACCACTACCTTACCTACTTACGCTATTGGTGATCTTGTATGGTTATTTAACCCTGTCACGCCAGTCGGAAAGAAGGCTAAATTGTATAATAAGTTTACAGGACCTTTTTATATAACTTCCAAGACCGGGTCTTTCACTTATCTATTACGTAATGTACAGACGAACAAGCCTGTACGACACCCAGTGAACGCTGATAGATTACGACCTTACGTTGATCGCCGTGATTTTATGGAACAGGATGCCATTCCGTCGGAGTCTCCTCCAACTGTTCCGATTACTGATAATGATTTGTTGCAGGATTCGTCTGGCACGATGCCTATCGGTGATCCATTACCTCAGCCTTGGCTTGAAGCTGATTTGTTAAGTGGTATGAAATTGATCAACAAGCAAAGGTATTATCGTGTGGTATATAAAGATAAGTCTGTGCGACCAGAATGGATACCTGAAGGTGATGTGAGTGACTTTTTGAAACGCCAGTTTCACATTAAACGAACTATGACAGGGAAAATTCGTAAACGTCCGACTCCTGTCAGATTTCAAGCTGAGCAACTTACGTCCGTTCATGAAGGGATCAATGATTAGTGTGGTTGGATACTATAAGCCAGGGTTACTCTATGATTTTGCTAGGATGATAGTTCTCCTTGGAATGACTTATTATTACGTCCGGAGACTATATAACTTCCTCTTGTGGTTTGATTCAGCCATTGTGTATGATATGTGGTGCTTACATGCTGTGGTTCACAAGAGAGGTTATTATTAATGTGCTTTTCTTTTTACGAGTATGTTTCGTTCCGACTGGCCAGTCATCTTATTGGTATATTTATCACTTTAGATAAATTCAGCACTAATTAAATCGACTATAATGTCGTGATTTTATATTTTAATTCATCACCATCATTTGGCTTTTATTGTTGATAGTATCCTGAGTTGTGCACATGTGGTGGGTTAGCCGCAACGCAGCGACTGAGAGTTTCAAGTCATCTATACTTTCGTTTTCGGTATTATGACCTTGGCAATGGTTGTGGGCGTTATTTAAGTGTAAGGTGTTTTGTTAGTCACTTTTAGTGTATTTAGTTGTATTGCGTGATCGTTGCTTGCTTCGATATATATATATATTTGTCATTGTTTATGGTCTAGTTTACTCTTTGATTGGCAAGTAGCTGTGTTACATAAACATTCGCAGATTCGTGTTGTATTGCCGCAGTCATTAAGAATTTCCTGCTCCACAGCTGGGAGATTGCGTCATATAATTGGAATTCATAAGCGTTACTACGTGAAACTTTTTATATCCAGTGCTGAATTCACTGTTCCTTTGGCTTTGGATGTATCAGCTGATTCTTCTCCTGTTCCGTATTCACCTAGCATTGAGTTGGTTGATATTCAGTCTTTATCTAGTTAATGTTTTGGTTGAACTAATGGATTTTGAGTTACATTGCATTTTATTATAGTTTGCTTGCTTTTGCTTATTTGACATTCTTATGAGTTGGACTTGGTATTGGTTAGCATATGTATGTCGTGGTTTTTTGTTTATTACTGTATCTGCATCGTTATAGTTACGCTAAGTTGTCATTTTATGGTGATTATGATATATATCAATGACCGCGGCACGGTCATTCACTTAGGGGGGCATGTAGTGTAGTATGTAGGTGTGTAGTATCAGCCTAGGTGTGTGTGCAGTGACAGCGGCTGGCAAGCAGAGTTGGTGGCCTTGGTGGTGTGTGCAGGCAAGGGGTTATCTTGCCGGGGTATAAAACCAGTGTTTTGCGGAGCTGAGTTAGCGACCGGTTGAATATATGAGTGTGTGGCTGCTGCTCACCTAGCATTGTGTAAGCTGTATCTTAGTGTATTATGATTAATAAAGGTAAACGTTCTATACAAAGTGTTGAGTTGTATTAGGTAGCGTTAAGTCTAGAACATCCGACAATAGAGACGCTACACTAGTATACAAACTTTGATCGCTAAAGCCACCAAGACTAAGTACTGACTGACTGAATGAATGAATGAGTGAATGATTGACTGAATGACTGACTGACTTAGTGACCGACTGACTGACTGAATGAATGACCGACTGACCGAATGACTGACTTAGTGACCGACTGACTGACTGAATGAATGACCGATTGAATGTCTGACTGATTGACTGACCGACCGACTGAATGAATGACTGAATGAATTAATTACTGACTTACTGTACTGAAGTATGTAATGTGATCATTTTTGTTTTGTATACTTGCAGTATATGCATGACAAACTCATCTTGCATCGAGATCTCAAAACACAGAATATTTTTCTGACGAAAAGCGAAATCATCAAAGTCGGTGATCTAGGAATTGCACGGTTTGTCATCTACACCTATCGATTTAATTAGCAGTTAATTATAAATTAATTAATTATAAATTAAATAATTATAAATTAATTGGCTGTTGTGCATATGAAAATACTGGAGGGGATAATAATAATCTTTTCTTTATTGAAGTGACAAACGCACTGCGCTGTACATTTACATGCAATTTAAATCTTAACTACTAACAGAACAGACAGCCTGCAATACACGGCGCTAATCATCATCATCATCAGGATCCATGGGCCGAAGGCCCGTAGGTGTCCAACGCTTGCATCAGATCCATGGGCCGAGGCCCGTTTGGAGTCCAATGCTTGCATTGGATTTCATACGTATTTTTTCTTTACGAACGGAGTATCTGCACCCATCCGTTCGACCTTCGCACTTCTCCCTTAAAGAGAGTTCCAGGCTTAGGACTGGCTCTGATATCCACTATCTTGTGGTATCAGAGGCGGCGATGCCGCCCACGTTTGCCAGCTTTTCAGGGTTCCTGCTGAGCCTGTCCACCTCGCGTAGCGCCCTAGGTGGTACTTCAGCCAAGACCTTCACCACTGATGGCATAGCCTCAGCAGGCACTCCCCTACTTACTGTTGCCACCCCTCACCACGTTGAGGTGTGAGTCGGACTTTGGGAGGGGGCACGGCGCTAATAGCAGCCTACAAAGTATGTCCGCCCTACGGGACTCGAACTCGGTACCTCTCGCTCTCTATGCCAGTGTGTTATCCAATGCGCTATCGGCCCCCCAATTTTGTCATCTCAGCATAGTCCTTGGGTGGTATGTGTCACCTTGTGTCGCCATAGGTAGCGCTGCTTGTTATCACTTTTAATGCTGAGGTCATTTGCACTTCAGAAAAGTTGATTTACGTTGCTCTGCGAACTCTGACCTTTCGAAAGCGTGATTGCTAATTAAGCCGTGAATAGGGTCAGAGTCGGCCGATTGAAAAGCGGTCGTTTTTGGTGGTTTCATTTTACGGATACCGTTTTACAAAGAAAGGTGATTGGCGTCGCCCTCCTCGCTTATCCAGGCCTTGGACTGGCACCAGCCAAAAGGGGAATGTGCTGTGCTGGAAGTAGAACTCATTTAACTCTTTAACGACGAGCTGCATTGTATTCCCAGTCGCTTTTATAATTATAATTATCTTCGAATGAAAGGCTGCCTTGGGAGGGTAGCGGGAATCGATCCCGCGTCCGTGCTGATCTTCTGCTCTTCGTGCCAGAGTGTTACCATTACCTCTAAACCCCCTTTAACTCCAGTCATTAAAGGATTAAGTGAGGATTCATCCATTTCTAACCGTCTTTTCTCTGCTTGGCAACGAACAAGTGCATGCAACAACCACCACAGTGCATTCGCCATTTTCTGCCGGTTCATCCAGGTTGACCGCTGTTCTATAGGGTCAAATTAAGAAGAGAAGAAGAGCAGTCCCTTAAGCTAGCCCTGAGACAGCCATGGGTTTCAAGTGTTAGCGACTTCATATTCTTAGCCTCGGCATTTGAGGGCGAGTGGCCGATCCTCTTCCTCACCATCTTCTTCCCAAACGGTGTATGGTCAGTGTGCTCATTATAGCTGAGTTGGCTAGATTAAAG
Organism: Aporrectodea caliginosa; assembly: GCA_020284085.1. Classification (NCBI taxonomy): domain Eukaryota; kingdom Metazoa; phylum Annelida; class Clitellata; order Crassiclitellata; family Lumbricidae; genus Aporrectodea; species Aporrectodea caliginosa. The sequence goes on along the minus strand of JACEVL010001238.1, from coordinate 239,571 downwards.
GGTAAGATAATTGCTCTTTTTGACAAGGGAATCACTAAACACAAAAGAAAAGAGACTGCTCTTCTTCTTATAGATAGCACACTTGTATTTTTTTAAATTTTCAATGTAACCCAGACCAAGCACTCGTAATCATAATCATAGCACTACTTTAGAGCTAAGCGCAAACAACTCTGGACAATGCAGGCATTGAAAGGCTCAATGTGAAATTTGTGGATGCATACGTTCTGATAATTATCTATGATACCTGAAGATAATGTTAACCAACAACATATGGGACTCAGTGTAAAAAGGCATTTTATTTAAGCCAACTGTGTATGTACCCATACCGGTCATGCCCTGTGGTGGTCAGGTTTATCCTATGCAAGACTTTATTGAAACTGTCACATACGTACAGCTCAATAGAGACTCCACGGAAGAGGTCTGTTGTTATTTGTTGTTTGTTACAGAAATCTGTTTTTGTTTTAGGGTGCTTGAGAGTTCCAATGCCATGGCTACGACTATGATCGGAACGCCCTACTACATGAGCCCCGAGATCTTCTCAAACAAACCCTACGATTATAAGGTCAGCTTTACTGTTCAGGTCTCCCTCCAGCTGAAAGACACACATACATACAGACAGAGAGACAGACAGACAGACAGAGACAGACAGACAGAGTGAGAGATTGAGAGACGAAGAGAGAGTGAGAGACAGGGAGAGAGACAAACAGAGAGAGAAATATACAAACAGAGAGACAGACAGACAGACTGAGAGTGAAAGAGAGAGTGACTGAGAGAGAGATTCACAGAGAGAGAGACAGAGAGAAAGAGAAGGACATGAAGGGAGGGAGGGAGGAAGCTTTTCTCTGTGTCCATTTGTGCCTATGCACATGTGTATTGTGTATCTGTGTATTTCTAATTGTGTCTCTGTATATGTTTGTCTGTTTGTGTGCCTCAGTGTTTGTCTTTATATATGTGCGTGCGTGTGTCTAGTTATTTATATAGCGCATTGACATTCTTGCAAAGCCGTGTTTTGTCATGATTCGTGATTGTCCTTAGCATTGTATGCTAACGACGAGTTCATAGGTCATTATTCCTTGGGGATTTTTTTAGAATCAGCTTCTCTTCAGGTGGAAAAGTCTTTGGTCGATGTGTCTCATTCCTTCGTTTGTTTTCTTTGTGTCTTACAGTCTGACATCTGGGCGCTCGGCTGCTGTGTCTATGAGATGATGACACTGAAGCACGCTTTCGACGCAAAGAGCTTCAACGCTCTTGCTTTTAGGATATTACAGGGAAAGGTAAGATGCAGACAGACTCAACAGTACGTAGACGGATTCAGGGATATGCAGACAGACTCAACAGTACCCAGACAGATTGAGCAATCTACTGCTACTTGAGTCAAGCCTTCTAATCGTTTTTGTTTAACCTGATGAGGTTTTGCAACTGTTATTTAGATGATTTTTTCAATTTAATTTGTTCTGTGCTCAGCAGGTAGAAACAGTGATGTTGCCTCATGAACTGAACTGATTTCTGTGCATCCTGTCCTATCTTTGCCCTACCCCTAACCCTCCCATGACCTCCAATACCAACCATTTCCTTCATAGCAGAATACCCTCTCTCGGTTTGACCCCAGGCTGACCAGGAAGGAAGCCCCTTGGTCCTGTTCTATCAAAGCATTGTGCCTGCATTGATGAACTTTGTTTTCTTTTTAATGTACTTAACCATCGTTTAGGCCAACGGAGGAGCCCCTCTAATTTAGGTGTAATCTAATGTAGTGTAATGCAAATCAAAAATTTCTCAGGACCACAAAATCCACTTCAGGAATCACTGGCACCATATCAAATCAAGTCCACAATAGCCAGGTTGTTTGGTCTGCTCCGGTGCCAGGTCAGAATCTGGATTTGTCTTGAAGTGGCACTGTATACTGATTACAATTACATAATCATAAGTAAGCCAAACTTCTAAGCACCACTCTAAAGCCGAGCACTGGGAACCAGCTTATTCATTCATTCATTTCAGAAATTTATATGGCGCCCTTCAAGATTATCTACTCAGAAGTGTTCCCGACCCAACCCCGGCTAAAGAGAATTGTCTAGAGGTTAGAATAGAACATGGCAGGAAGGGTTCTAGGCATTAGGCATAGTGCCAAAGGGAGCTTATGCATGAACGCTGGCGTATTAACGAGCACTGAGTTGTTGTGTTTCGCTGTAGTTGCCGCCAATGCCTGTCATCTATCCCACTGGACTCGTGAACCTAGTCAAAGCAATGCTGAAGAAGAATCCGGAGAAACGACCGACTATCGATCGGATCCTGGGCGATCCATACATCAAGAAACACATCACGCTGTTCCTGGAGAAAACGAAAACCAAGTAGGTTTATGAGGGAGTTAACTACTTCGGATTGTATAGTTATTATTATAGTTATATTGTTATTATTATTATAATTACTATTATATGTTTTTTATCTGAGTTACATGTAATCCCTAAAGATTTTAAAAAAATAGGGAGAGCGTTATTCTGCGATGGCTGGTCTTTTGGTATTATTATTATTATTATTATTATTTTTAGTTATTATTGTTATTAGTTATTATTAGTTATTATTTATTATTATTTTTTTAAAGTGTGGTACCTTTGAATTGACACTTTTGATGAGTTCCTTTAGTTTCTATAGAGATGTGTAAACAGGTGTGTTTGCAATGTGTACAAGTGTACCTTCTGTTTTTGAAGGGTTATGATTATTATTATTTTTTTATTTTTTATTCATTTATTAAGCACCACTGTCTAATGACCAAGCATCAACTAAAGGTGTTGAGCGATTGTGAGTGAAGGACTTGCTCAGTGTCGCTACACAGTAACTGTCTCAAGTGTGTTTCGAACCCATACTCTCCGGATTGCAAGGCGAGTGCTCTAACCTATCAGCTGACGTGTTCTACATTGCCTTACCTTTTTGTTTTGTTTTAGACAACCATTTGCCAACAAAAACCGAAGACCATTGAAGGCAGCTGTAGGGGTTTCATCTGAGTCCGACGTACCAAGTCATCCGAGACTGAAAGCCAAGATTAGTCCACCAAAGGTTCCAGTTCCTGTCTGCTCATTTCATGTAATCTAAAATAATGTAACTGTTATGGGCCAGCCCGACCAGGCATTCGTTCACCACGCACTGGCTGAACGAGGAAGAAGAAGAAGAAGAAGAAGAAGAGCAGTCCCTTAAGCTAACCCAGAGACGCAGCCATGGGTATGGTGTTAGCGACTGCATTTTCTTAGCCTCGGCATATGATGGCGGGTGGCCAGTCCTCTCCCTCGCTGTCTCATCTTAAGTGTACGGTCAGGGTACTCATTATAGCTGAGCTGGCTAGGGGGCGCAGATCGAGTAGAAATCTCGAACCAAATTCAGCCCTGGTGGCGATTTGAACCCATGACCTCTCGATTGACAATCCAGTGTGCTAACCACTACACTATCAAGCACCTCTGGCTGCTGAATGAGGAATCATAGGTTAAAGTTGAACAGGAAGAGAGAGGCAGCCATGGGTGTGGAGGTGCTGGCGACATCATTTTCTTAGCCTTGGCATACGAGGATAGGTGTCAGAAGGGCAGTATGAAGTTATCTGATCTTATCTTCCCTGATTTGTCTTGCTATGTCTTCACTTGTTTCTTTTACGTTTCATCTCCATTTTAAGTACGTAATTAAGTATAGCCTTTAATACTCCATTAGCAAACGCACAATGGGACATCAAAATAGAATGTAAAATAACACATAGAAGTAATAATAATAATGTATAGTAATAATAATAACGAAATAGTAAAGTTCTAAAACATGTCAATAAGTGTAAAGCATCCTGGTAATCATTTTGATCGTCTTTTTTAGATTTCCTTAATACTGAAGTCATTTATATTTGCGTAGGAAAATGCGTCTGAAAGCCTCGAAACGCTTCACCTTGGTCCTGATTTATCACGAATTGACGAAGAGTCATTGCATGGAAGTGTCGATGAGACCATCCGCGCCAAAGATTCCCGAAGCAAGGTTGGCGCTGGTGGCGCCAAACCACGTTCCAAAGACCTGTCGGAAGGTAGAGAGCGAAACAACGTGAAAAAGACAAACTCTGAAAGACCGGTTAGCTCATATCCTTTGTCTTTCTTCCTTCCTTATGTGTCTGTCTGTACCACAGGGAGGCCAGTGCTAGGTTTTTCCATCCAGATCTAGGTTTTTTCGGTCTTGTCTAGATTTCTATGTTTTTTTGAGGGGCTGTCTAGGTTTTTCCAAATTGTTCACTGGCTTCCCTGTGTACTGGTATGTATTTATTCATATGTGTGTATGCATGTATGATGTATGTCTCCATTTGTTGCGTTTTTATTGAAAAATGATTTTGCATCTAATAATGACTATCCATCTCACTGTTCTGCAAACATCATTATCCCACCTGATGTGTTAAGGCCAACTTATGTTATTAATGCACCAGGTGGAGACAGTTTGAGTTATTGTATGCGATTGCCTGCTAAATGATAATTTATGTTATTTATTGAATCAGGCTCTGCGCACAGATTCTCCAGCTGATGACACACCTTCGAAGAATTCGTCAAAGAGAGACAAATACAGGAAGAAGAAAATGGTTGAAATTTCAGAAGAGTCAAAAAAATCCGACAGGACCAGACTGCAGCTTGAGGAAGCCGATAAGTTATCCGCAGAAGGCAAGATAAGGACTGCTTCAGATGTTGGTGCAAAGACGCCTGTGAATGGGGTTAAACAAGTTTCAGACCAAGGTGCCAAAACAGCCTCCGAAATCGGCAGGCAAATTGGTAGTTCAAAAGCGGCAGATGTCGTTGAGAGTGTTCATTTTATGGGTAACAATGTTTTATATCGCAAAGATGTTCAACCCAATCGGTATGTTAACCCAGATGAAAGTAAGATGGAAAGTGCATCAAGTAACAATTTCAACGTACTAGGCACCGTTCCTGATGACACAGGTAGTGCTGACAGAAAGAAAAGCAGTATTTCTCGCAACAAATCGTCACACTCTTTAGTTTCAGGCAAAGGCGAGGCAGTAAATCAGTTGGGAGACAATCTCCAAGACTGTGGAAGTCCAAAGCCTAAGTCGAGAAGCAGGCACGTCAGAAAGTCAAGTGGCGACGCCAATATGCGAGCTTCTCCCATTATTCTGGAATCTGATTTGAACAATACTAACGAATCTGTGGAAAACAATCGGGCAAGGGTAAAACACGTTGGAGATGATCTCAGAGATAATGGAAGTCCAAAGACCAAGTCGAGAAACAGACCCACCAGAAAGTCTAGCGATGACTCTAATATGCAAGTCCATCTCGTCGCTCCGGACTCCGTTTTGTCCGACAATAGCAAAGCCAGCGACAAAACTCACTCGAAGGTAGAACAGGTTGGAAGCGATCTCAGAGACAATGGAAGTCCACGACCAAAGTCGAGAAACAGACATTCGAGAAAGTCGAGCGATGATGCCAACACGAAAGCTTTTCCTATTGTTCTGAAATCTCCAAGTGACAGCAGCGAAGCCAGTGATAAAATTCAGCAGAAAATGGAACTAGTTGAAACGAACGTGAGTGGCTGATGATGCTTTCATACCTTCATTCATTCATTCATAAATTTATATAGCGCCCCTTCAAGAGGACTACTCAGAGGCGCTCCCAACTGTATCACGGCCAAAATACTAAACAATAGTAATGACCTGTTCAACTGATTCACTATTATTGTCTGTTTTGTCTCTCTTGTATTGATGCAGATGTTGCTACTGAAAAGAGTTATTGAAAGGAGTTATTGAAAGGAGTTATTGAAAAGAATTATTGAAACGTGTTATTGAAAAGAGTTGAGTTATTGAAAAGAGTTATTGAAACGAGTTATTGAAAACAGTTATTGAAAACAGTTATTGAAAACAGTTATTGAAAAGAGTTATTGAAAGAGTTATTGAAATGAGTTATTGAAAAGAGTTATTGAAACGAGTTATTGAAAGGAGTTATTGAAATGAGTTATTGAAAAGAGTTATTGAAAAGAGTTATTGAAAAGAGTTATTGAAAAGAGTTATTGAAAGGAGCTATTGAAAAGAGTTATTGAAAAGAGTTATTGAAAGTTATTGAAAGTTATTGAAAAGAGTTATTGAAAAGAGTTATTGAAATGAGTTATTGAAAGAAGTTATTGAAAAGAGTTATTGAAAAGAGTTATTGAAAAGAGTTATTGAAAGGAGTTATTGAAAAGAGTTATTGAAATGAGTTATTGAAATGAGTTATTCAAAAGAGTTATTCAAAACAGTTATTGAAAGGAGTTATTGAAAAGAGTTATTGAAAAGAGTTATTGAAAACAGTTATTGAAATGAGTTATTGAAAGGAGTTATTGAAAGGAGTTATTGAAAAGAGTTATTGAAAAGAGTTATTGAAATGAGTTATTGAAAAGAGTTATTGAAAAGAGTTATTGAAAAGAGTTATTGAAAAGAGTTATTGAAAAGAGTTATTGAAAAGAGTTATTGAAAAGAGTTATTGAAAAGAGTTATTGAAAAGAGTTATTGAAAAGAGTTATTGAAAAGAGTTATTGAAAAGAGTTATTGAAAGGAGTTTGTTGAAAAGAGTTATTGAAAAGAGTTATTGAAATGAGTTATTGAAAAGAGTTATTGAAAAGAGTTATTGAAAAAGAGTTATTGAAAAGAGTTATTGAAAAGAGTTATTGAAAAGAGTTATTGAAAACGGTTATTGAAATGAGTTATTGAAAAGAGTTATTGAAAAGAGTTATTGAAAAGAGTTATTGAAAAGAGTTATTGAAAAGAGTTATTGAAAGGAGTTATTGAAAAGAGTTATTGAAAGAAGTTATTGAAATGAGTTATTGAAAAGAGTTATTGAAAACGGTTATTGAAAGGAGTTATTGAAAAGAGTTATTGAAAAGAGTTATTGAAAACAGTTATTGAAAAGAGTTATTGAAAAGAGTTATTGAAAAGAGTTATTGAAAAGAGTTATTGAAAAGAGTTATTGAAAAGAGTTATTGAAAGGAGTTATTGAAAAGAGTTATTGAAAACAGTTATTGAAAGGAGTTATTGAAAACAGTTATTGAAAACAGTTATTGAAAACAGTTATTGAAAACAGTTATTGAAAACAGTTATTGAAAACAGTTATTGAAAAGAGTTATTGAAAGAAGTTATTGAAAACAGTTATTGAAAGGAGTTATTGAAAGGAGTTATTGAAAAGAGTTATTGAAAAGAGTTATTGAAAAGAGTTATTGAAAAGAGTTATTGAAAAGAGTTATTGAAAAGAGTTATTGAAAGAAGTTATTGAAAAGAGTTATTGAAAAGAGTTATTGAAAAGAGTTATTGAAAAGAGTTATTGAAAGCAGTTATTGAAAGCAGTTATTGAAAAGAGTTATTGAAAAGAGTTATTGAAAAGAGTTATTGAAAAAGTTATTGAAAAGAGTTATTGAAAAGAGTTATTGAAAAGAGTTATTGAAAAGAGTTATTGAAAAGAGTTATTGAAAAAGAGTTATTGAAAAGAGTTATTGAAAAGAGTTATTGAAAAGAGTTATTGAAAAAGAGTTAGTTATTGAAAAGAGTTATTGAAAAGAGTTATTGAAAAGAGTTATTGAAAAGAGTTATTGAAAAGAGTTATTGAAAAGAGTTATTGAAAAGAGTTATTGAAAAGAGTTATTGAAAAGAGTTATTGAAAGGAGTTATTGAAAGAGTTATTGAAAAGAGTTATTGAAAAGAGTTATTGAAAAGAGTTATTGAAAAGAGTTATTGAAAAGAGTTATTGAAAAGAGTTATTGAAAGAAGTTATTGAAAGAGTTATTGAAAGAGTTATTGAAAGAGTTATTGAAAAGAGTTATTGAAAGCAGTTATTGAAAACAGTTAGTTATTGAAAGCAGTTATTGAAAAGAGTTATTGAAAAGAGTTATTGAAAAGAGTTTGAAAAGAGTTATTGAAAAGAGTTATTGAAAGAAGTTATTGAAAGGAGTTATTGAAAAGAGTTATTGAAAAGAGTTATTGAAAAAGAGTTATTGAAAAGAGTTATTGAAAAGAGTTATTGAAAAGAGTTATTGAAAAGAGTTATTGAAAACAATTGAAAGGAGTTATTGAAAAGAGTTATTGAAAGCAGTTATTGAAAACAGTTATTGAAAAGAGTTATTGAAAAGAGTTATTGAAAAGAGTTATTGAAAAGAGTTATTGAAAAGAGTTATTGAAAACAGTTATTGAAAACAGTTATTGAAAGGAGTTATTGAAAAGAGTTATTGAAAACAGTTATTGAAAGGAGTTATTGAAAACAGTTATTGAAAACAGTTATTGAAAACAGTTATTGAAAACAGTTATTGAAAACAGTTATTGAAAACAGTTATTGAAAAGAGTTATTGAAAGGAGTTATTGAAAAGAGTTATTGAAAAGAGTTATTGAAAGAGTTATTGAAATGAGTTATTGAAAGGAGTTATTGAAAGGAGTTATTGAAAGGAGTTATTGAAAGGAGTTATTGAAAGGAGTTATTGAAAACAGTTATTGAAAACAGTTATTGAAATGAGTTATCACAGAGACATTCTTATCATTGTTATAAGTTTTCATACTCATTACTATTGTTTAGTATTTTAATGATGATGATGAATTCTCTGCCCAAAGGTAGGTCCATTGTCTTTTATGCCACTCGGGGATGAGATAAGTGTGTTGGTTTCCCTTTGCCTTCCTCACAGACAATAATATTGTGGGTGAACAACTTCTTCCAGGGTTGCTACACAGTGGGTTGAAGTAGATTCAAACCTGCGACTCCGGTTACAAGACACAGACCATACAGCTACACCACCGCATCCCATTCTACACCCAATTTCCAAATGCCACCATATCCCATTTTCATATTAATGGTAAATTATCGTTTTGTAGTAATATATTCAATTAGTATCAATTGTTATTTTAAAAGTCACCTGAACCACTTAAACCCTTGTTATGTTATGTTATGTTATGTTATGTTAAACTATTTTGTGCTTGCTTTACTGCCATGCACTTTTGTTAACTTATTAATATTGTTATTTATTGTTGTTTTGTATTGTAGTTCTTATGTTTGGATTACTATTTTATTTATTTTCTCTCTTGCAGGAGAATAATACTTAGAATAGAATTAACTGCTCTTGTGATGCTAATTCCAAGAAATCGTTTGAAATTTCAGTCTATGTTGTTATGTAGGTAAAGCGATGTGTAGGCGCTGGACGACCCCTACCTCCACTTCCCAAGTTGGCTGCTGAACCAAAGGAAACACAGTTTCGTCGTAAACCGAATCAGTCTCTGAGTACGGCACGGTCAAATGGTGAATCCCCCACGCCTGCTTCCTCCTCATCTGCCAGTTCATCAAACAGTAGCAAAGATGAAATGAACGACCTTCCTGGGGTATGTATGTATGTATGTATATATGTATGTATTTATGTATGTATGTATGTATGTATGTATGTATGTATGTATGTATGTATGTATGTATGTATGTATGTATGTATGTATGTATGTATGTATGTGTGTGTGTATGTATGTATGTATGTGTGTATGTATGTACGTGCATATGTAAGTATGTATTTATGTATTCATGTATGTATCGATCTACTTATGTAGCTCCTTTTGAAGACCTTACTGAAATAATTATGGATATCGAACAGTCCTGGAATGGTGCAGTTACGGTAAGATGGTTTTTAAAGCTTTCTCTGTTGGAACAGTATGCATGTACACACACAAGAAGTTGAATCTGTGATTGTTTAACTTAGAAGAAATCTTTACGTTTCTTAAACCGCTTTTGTGATATTTTAACAGTCGATGAACAGCTCGTCGCGACAGCGAAGACGAAAGATGAAAGAGAAAGAGGGATCTTGTGCCAAAAGCATCGGTAGGTAATCTTGTCTATTCGAATCTTGTTTTAGAATCTAAACGTTTATACTCTAGATAGGCTAATCTAATGATTGCATGCAAAGTGAACGAAAGACTGATTAAGTACTGTCATAATTATCGTCTTCATCATTTTTTTGCCTGAGGTAAATGTGATCTCTCTGGGTCGAATATAGTGATCACGTTGTTCTCCAATGACTATTCAATATTACTGCTATTATTTTTTCTTTGCTTGATGTAGAAAAATCCATCAGTCTCTAAGGAACTAATATTAGAACCGTGTTAAAGGTTCTCGTCGACATCGTGCTGAACAAAAAGTGCCCCTGAATGCCAACTGCATTAAAATGCTGTTATTATTATTATTAATAATTATTATTATTATTATTATTATTATTATCATCATGATCATCATCATCATCATCATCATCATCATCATCATCATTATTATTATGGATTATGAGTTTTGATATCATTATTATTATGATTATTATTATGGATTATGAGTTATGATTGTGATTTCACTATAAGCGAGTTTATGATAATGACAATATAGAAGTTACTAGATTAGATTAAATAATTATTATTCTTGCATGCACTATTATTAATATTACTATTAATATTATTAATATTGTTTTTAAATTGATATTACAACTGTTATCATGAAAGTAATGTCAGATACCTTTGATTTCCAGATGTCCACTTGCAATCCTCGGAAGATGTTCGGCTGGCAAACGATTCACCAGAGGATAGCGTCGATGGATTTATTCCACGGAATGGTCATCGTCTAGTTTCTCGGTCATTTGATGTCCTCACAAGGCCACTGGTGAGTCAAAAGCAAAAGGGAAAGCACTTGAAGAAACTGGCTTACTCATGAAGAGGTCGTGGTTGGCATGCTTGAGTGTCGACCCAGACGTTGGGGTTCGAATCTCCACCGGGAAAGAAATATATACTTTGTGGTTGAAAATTGCAGATGCAAGAGATGTAGGATCTGTTTCACTCATTATCTGTTTCTTGTGCTGCATCCAGATGCTGTTGTGAATGTGATATGTAATGTACTGCATTTGCGGTACATTGCACTTGTAAAGCTCGTAATAAGCTGGTGCCATGCCCTTGGCTTTCGAGTGGCACTTTAGAAATTTGAATTTACGATTGTATGTGATCTCTGTCTGTCCCTTTATCTGTCCCCCGTCTGTCTCTCTGACACCATTTACTGCCTCTTGAGTCTTGACATTAGCTCAAAGGACTACTCTTCTTTTAATCAGCATAAACAGTGAGTCAAACGAGCTGTAAGTCATGCATTGAAGAAGAAGAAGAGCAGTCCCTTAAGCTAGCTCTGAGGCAGCCATGGGTATGAACTGTTAGAGACTTCATTTTCATAGCTTCAGCATATGATGGAGGTGGCCAGTCCTCTCCCTCGCCGTCTCATCTTCCCACGGTCAGTGTACTCATTATAACTGAAGGTTAGAGGTTGCAGGTAGAGCAGAAATCTTGAATGAAATTTCTGGTGGGGATTTGATCCCTTGCCCTCTCGATTGACACTCCAGCACGTTAACCCACTACACTATCGAGTACCCCTAATCAGCATAAATCGTGAGTCAAATGAGCTCTTAATCATCCATAATTGTCCTCCAAAGATTTTATGTTCTGTTGAAACTGCTTCCATGTGCAGTTCTAATGAGTTTAGTAGGAAAGAAGAATTAGTTCAGAGGTCTTAAAGTTGTTTCTCTTTCTGTCCAGCATTATGCGGCATTTTTTGCTGAAGACCCATCATCACGTCGGAGCGAAACACCGCCAAGAAAGTTGAAACCTTGGAATGAAAAGGAAGAAATTCCAGTCGTTGACGACTTGGAAAGCAGTTCTTCGGAATCGCTGGAAGAGGCTGAAACTGTTACACCAAAAGGACCCAGGTATAGTAGTCTCCTCGGGCACTATTTCATTTTTTGCAATATTAATTTCCTCTCTTCTTGAGTGCCAAAAGAGCTAAGTTGAGGGAACCAGATACTCACAGGTGCTCACCAAAGACAAAATTGGTCAGCATGTTAAGTATGGTTGTTAAGTATGTTGAGTATGGTTGTTAAGTATGTTGAGTATGGTTGTTAAGTATGGTTGTTAAGTATGTTTACTATGGTTGTTAAATATGATTGTTAAGTATGTTTACTATGGTTGTTAAATATGATTGTTAAGTGTGCTGAGTATGGTTGTTAAGTATGGTTGTTAAGTATGATTGTTAAGTGAGAAAATGAAGTCCCTATCACACCACACGCTTCACACCTGAGGTGGAGAAAATGAAATCCCAGTAACTTCATTTTCTCCACCTGATAGGTGTGAAGTCCCCATCACTTCACACCCTTGCCCATCTCTCAGGGTCGGCTCAAAGGTGTTTGTCTCTCTGTCCAGGTACAAAGAAATAAAGAGCTTCATTTCCTTGCTCTGCTCAACGCTGCTCTTGAAAGAAGAGAAATCGGCTGAAGCAGACTTGAGCGATGAAGACGCTGACTGTTCATCCACCGTCACTCACAAGGCTTTGTCAGTTTCCAAGAGTGACACTCCTCTCTTCATCAAGCGCCGTCTACCGACCTCGGTTGAACACAATGCCAAGTCTTTCACTGATTTTAGCCAAACCATGACTGACTACAACGACAAGCCTTCGTATGATCGAAATGATTCCAATGGTATGTTTAGTTCCGTGTTCTGGATAACCGTTTGATTATTTATGTGATTATTTTTGTTGTAGTTAGATAATTGCATTTTATTTGTTTTCCTCTGTTTTGATATTTATGGGGGTTAGGGTTAGGTTTAGGGTTAGATAGACATGAAATATACACATTCCCTGATTATACATATTCCTAGGGTATATGTATATTCCCTAGGGTAAACATATTCCCTGATTATGCACATTCCCTGTAACATATACATACAAGGATATATAGATACAATTGCCAATTATATGCTCTGCCACTCGTGCTCTATAATTTTGCATTCACACTGTTGTTTTAAACTATTCTGTTGGCTGTTGCAGAGTTTAACGGAACAAATGGTCGACTGTTCATGCGAATCACTGCTTTACGCCTGTAAGATAAAACCTTCCATTGCTTCAATATATGATAAACTGTATCTTCCATACAACATGAGCTTTTAACGCGACATCAGTTATCACTTCATAACGAGATTTTATTATAGTGTGGCCACTTCATTAACGCGATTCATATCGAAATTATATCAGAAGTTTTGTTTCTGAATTTTGGGGGATTTTTTTAGATGCTTTATGAGATTCTAGTGTATTGGAGAAAATTTATATAGCGCCTCTTCAAGATATCTACTCAGAGACGCGCTCTGCACTGGCCTATTATGATGTTAAATGTTATTATTAACGATTATATTACATCAGTTAGCAAAACAATGTACAGTAAGCTGAAAGAGTCTCTAGCGGCAGGCCCACGCACTCATGAGGAACCAACCAACGGATTCCTGTCGACAGCTGAAGATGTAGGGTCCTGAGTTTTTAACTTATGTAGATGAACAACTTCGAGACTAAGCAATGCCCATTTTACACATACACTATCTAGTGTAATTATAGTAACTTCAATATCTGGTGTACGGTGACCTTATTTTGCCTGATCTGCTCAACCTGTAAGTGGTAACTGGTTTTATTTTTGCAGGGACTGCATCAATGGTATCGGGCAGAATAAACTAGATAAAGCTTTAAGGCTGATCGACAACTTTGAAACGGAAGAATTCGATGTAAGGAAAAATCAGTTGAATTCGGTAATTTATATAGCACCAGTTTTACTGTCACTAATGTAAGGCTTAGTGGATGTACATGCCCAAACTTAGTTTAGCTTGTTTCGTCGCTGTAAATACTGTAGGAATTAATCTGGGATGGCTGGCATCACTTTGTGGATACGACTACGCTGACCAGAGTTTGTCACTAACGACAGACAGAGTTAGAGAAACATAAAGAATAGGGACAGAGGTACAGAGAGAAGGAAGGAGGCATGGAGGAAGGCAGAGAAGGAAGCCAGAAGGGCACGAAGGAAGATAGCAAGAAAGAGAACATGAGAGGGAGAGTGGAGATACAGCTAAATAATTATAGGAGTGAGACAGATCTGAATCTCTTGCAACTTTCAACCACAAATCTGCTTCCCTGTGCTCTTATTCCCTATCCATAGTATAACTGACAAAGCTATGCTCTTTGCAGGGATGGGCAAATTACTTGGAAAAATGTAATTGAATTACAAATTACTTTATGACATGAAATGTAATTTCAAATTACAAAATACATGGGAAATGTAATTCAATTACAAAATAACAAATTACAAATTGTGCAATTTCAAGTAATTTCAATTACATAATTTCAATTACTGCCCATCCTTGGTGCTTTATCAACCCTTCCCTTTACATTACCCAAAGACTATTTTCCAAGCTAAAACTAAAATTTTCATTGAAACCTGTATGCAATTTTTTCCGTTTTTTAAACAGACGAAACTGATTGCGCTGCTCGGGAAAGAAGATTATGCAAACTACGCCGGCAAGATTTGGCAGCTGAAGTACTGTTTAGAAAATGTTGCAGCAGGACGGTGATAGGATTCATTTCAATGCATAAATACAGATTTTCGTTCTTCGTTCTGAACTCACCCACCGTAACCTGATTGTGTGATTTCCCAACCAATTGGATTTCTACTGAGCTTCTACAACAGACTACAGTTCTCGACTATGACAATCAATTGAGGCCTTGTGCATTATTGATAATGGCACTATAGAAGTCTTTAGATTAGATTAGATTGGATTTGTTGTGGACGGAGTTACACAATTCATGTACAATGCATAAATATGTATTTGCATTCTTTTTTTGCAAAATGATATGGAATTAATTTTAAATGCATAACTAGTTTTGCTCTCTATAAATGTACATGGAGTTCATATTTAAACGTTTTCTCGTTTTTAACTTGTTAATCATAACTGTTTGTTTTATACAGTGTTACACAAAGTTTAACTAATTTTGACAAGTACTTTTTAAAGAGAGTAGGCAACTGTGTTAGCAGTCTGCAATCAAGCCAATGGATGCTTTAGACTTCCGGGAGAACAAGACTGGATAACGTTTGTATGCATTCCATGGTCTTAAGGGTATTGGTGACGCAGATTGCTTCCCTATGTAACTTGACACTTTAGCAACAAGCTGAATTGGTTTCCCAGTCACTTTTAGTACACTCTCATTGTTAAAAGAATGTTTGTAAATGTACTTGTAAAGTTTTCTTGCATTTCTGTCAACTAACGTAAAAGAATGTTTGTAAATGTACTCACAAAGTTAGTTGCATTCCTGTGTACTTAAAAGAACATTCGTATTGTACTGGTAACTTTCTTGTGTCAGTTCATGTAAAAAATGTTCATAGGTGTGCTGGTAACTTTAATTAATTTAATGTAGAAGTATGTTCATTAAGTGTATTTGTAAGTTTAGTTACTTTTTCTCTGTAACTTAGAAGAACATTTGTAAGTGTACTGGTAACTTTCCTAGTAGTTACCAATTCGGTAACTCTCATCATGCCGACAATGTGATTAGTGCTAAAAGTGTGAGAAATTCTCAAAGCTGAATTTTCGTCTACTTAAGGTGCAATACTTTATCGTCAATTAAATTTCTGTTACTCATTTTCTGTAACTGTTGTTAAATTTCAGTTAGCTTTGCAAATTTGGGAAAAATTGAAGTCTGTATTTGTGAACTCAGCCTAGAAAAGGGAGCACCTATTGTTTATTAGAATAGCCGGAAAGCCACCTTCCCCAAGACTATGGAAACTGATATCTGTATTTAATAAAGAGTCTACATCTCACTGTGCTACACACCCTATTATCCCGCTTGATATGTTAAGGCCCTTTTATGCCTTTGTGTACCTAGATATTTATATAGAACTTTCAAACTCGTTAAACAACACAATACAATACTGCCAAGCGGCTACTGCGCATACTCTGTGTACATATGAGCAAGACATACCAGGAATTTAATAAATTTAATAGTCCTCAGAGAGGTCTCCAAATGTTCCCATGAGCAAGAACCACTAGAAATTCCTGATCTGCGCTTTTTAGGTGGCAGTTGACGACTGAATCTAAATGTATTGAATAGATAAAGAAGTAAGACATCGAAAGCAACGGCTCAGCGCTGAATGCAAATAAAACATTCAATTTGACATTATTATTCAGTTTCTGCGACAACCATTCAAATGGGAACAATACAGACTATAATAGAATAAAAGAGAATAATTTACGACAGACAACAATACCACATTTTCTGTTCATCGGAAAGCTTTGTCCCACTTTGGGAAAAGTGCAATATAGTTACTGCAGTGATCACAATATTGAAACCCTGTCATGCTGAGGAACTGTTTGTCCCAATCCAACGATTACATTTGAAGGAACTATCGACTGGTGCCTTGTGCATTAAAATGGCGCTACAGTCCTTCGATTGGATGTGAATACTGGAGTTTTTGTCCACATATATAGGTCCATCAAATGTCCACAAAAGGACCATTCAATGTTGATTCCTCCTTGTTTTCATGTTGGCCAACTGGGCTTTGATTATTTATATCACAAGTCCTGTTATCGGTCCAGTGCACCGTGCTTTAACCGCATCTCCTATCACACCCTAATGAAAGCTCACACTTATTAACCATATATCCAAGCAATAGGTCATATAAAAATTACTATTTCTGCATTTATTAATCGAAACTATCTAACCAATGGGCATCAATTGATGGCACTCGGCTATTGTGAGTGAAGAACTTGCTCAGAGGCCCTACACAGGTATGCTCGAAACCATACTCTCTGCATTATAGGCCGAGCGCTTCAAACTGCTTATCCAACATAGGCTGTCTCTGAATTGGCAGACTGATCTTCTCGTTTTCGTGTCGCAACCCTTGATGCCTTGCGCATTATACCCCGGCACTATCGAAGCTGGTAATTAATAATGTTTCAACAAGCAGAACAATTGTAGTGTACAGAAACTGAAAACAACAGCTGTTCATAAAATGGCTACTAATTGTATGTATATATTTTAAAATTTGTACAACACTCATTAAGAAGCTTTAAACTAATTTTAAATTAATCCACATATACACGGTGATTCAATAAAAAGTAAGCCAAACTTTATAAACAAATATTAAAACTTGAACTATATTTTATTAATAATATTTCCAAAATAATAATATGCACATACGTACTTTTTCATTTAAATGACTTTCGGTTTATATTTCCTACTTAAAAAGCAGACGATAATACGATTGAAAACATAAACAAGAAACTAGCAATTTCCGAAAAAATGCCTTTTAGTAAAGAAGATTTACATGATAAAAGGTTTGAGGGAATCCAAGAATTACAGCAGCCGTCAATTTCTACAAGACTTTCCAGAAAAACATTGGACTAGAAGCGGATTAGATAAATTGCTTCGAAAAATTAGCATAACAGGGTCAGTTGACCGCGTCATTGGTAGTGATAGACGAAGGTCATCGCACACTGAAGAAAACGTTGCCTTTGTCGACGATGCTGTTGCCCAATGGCGCCAACGCCTCCAGGCTTGCATGCAAGCAGAAGGAGGACATTTTGAATATCTTCTTTAATTAAACAATCAAACCATACTACTGAGAGTTTATGAGAGTTTCTTCACAAAAATATGAAATACTGTTTTCATATTGGAAGTACTTATATGAAATACAAAGTTTGGCTTACTTTTCATTGAATCACGGTGTACAAATAATTAGAGAACTTCACACAATATTTTGCCACGAACCAGCATATACAACAGCACAATTTTCAGATTTCAAAATTGTGCACCGCATTAGATTAACTTATGCAAAGCAACAGAGGCAAGTTGCTGCTATCAACTGATCCAAGCACATTATGATTTGTCACCTAGGTGGGATTGAATCTGCAATTCTTTTATCACTGGGTAAATGTAAAACTGATTCCATAACTGCACCACAGTTTAGCTTCAGGCAAGAACCAAACTACAAAAAATGTGATTCTCCCTTACAAACCAAATTGTTCCTGGTTCACAGTAAATATCAGCATCCTCGGTAAATTTCTGTCAATGTTTTACTAAGAGTTCCTCAGCTTCACAAAACTGTCAATTGTTAAAAGCAGTATTCAATCAGTCAGTCGAATAAATAACAATTTGACTACATACACCTACAAAGCCCATCTGTTCGAAAGCAATAAGGAAGAGTGCTTAAAAATCAGTCAAGTGCAAGACATAAATTTGTGGAGAGCTTTAAGGTTGTTACATAATCATGCAAAACTATTAAAAACAGTCACTATATTGGTATTTGAAACACGTTTCTCAGGCAGTTGAAAAAAAATCGACATCTTATTTACATCAGCAAACACAAAAGTGCACGAAAAGTTTGTAGGCCGATTGAAAAGTGACGGCCCATAACACTGAAAATCATGACCTAATTTCTTGTCCAATGGCAAGCGGGGTGGGTGGCATTATCGACCAATTGTAGCCCTTTGCAGCTTCATCCAATCGACAGCTTTCTGGTATGTAGGTCGTGGTTCGAGCAATTTATGGGTGGCCTTTTCCAGCTGGAGATGGTTCTTGCGGCAGTACATTTCCGTGTCCTGTTTCATCTGGTTCCATTTGGCCTCACGTATTTCGTCAAGGACAAAATCCTCCGACATGTACGGATTGAATCGAAAGTAGGTTGATGGCTTTAGAAGATCGCACAGGACAGTATGAACGGCTAGATGAGAGAGAAATACGATTGCAAGTAATGGATTTTGTATTACGGTCGAGCGTCTGAAAGGTGCACAGATAGTTTCTAATTTGTAACAACTAACGACAGTCGCAGACGCATATTGCATATCAGCCCTTGACCTAATTTGGCCTGAATCGAATTCATCAAGCTAATTTTAGCTTAACTAATCAATTTTCTAAAATAAAACAGAGCCATGATGACATGATTAAGAAAACAGAAACACCTCAAGTATTTCCAGTTCCAAACGTGTATAAAAGAGGAGCGGCAATGCTAATCATCTTTGTTATGACACAGCTTCATTAAACAGTAACTAACCTACCAGGTAATCTAAAACCGTTACAGAGAGTGAAAGAGAGACAACAAGACAGAGAGAGACAGACAGCAAAGAGAGACAGACAGACAAAGAGAGACAGACAGACAAAGAGAGACAGACAGACAAAGAGAGACAGACAGACAAAGACAGACAGACAGACAAAGACAGAAAGACAGAGACGAGTTTCGCTTGATCAGCTCCCACTGTACCTTCAGTGTCCGTGGCGCTCTGGATGACCTTATTGACCTTGGCCTTAAGGCTACTCTTTGAGACTGATTCCAGTTCCTCTATGGTTTCGTGCCTGCCGGTCCCAATCGAAACCACGCACTGCAGGGGCTCGTTCGGCCAGAGAAGCTGACATTCGTGAATAGCAATTGCTGCAGGATTGTTTGTCAGAAGTCCACCGTCCTACACACCAAACACATTAACATAAGATAATTGTATTATGACATAAAGGGTGTGCAATAGTGGTATGCTTAGAGTGATGGACTGTCAATCCTAGGACCATATGTTCGAAAACCCTACCTCGGCCAATAGATGCTCATATGGCAAGCGAATAATGCTCATGACGCACACAGCTAAAGATCTAATAATTGTAATTAGTAACTTCTATTGTGCCAGTGTCTAATGCACAAAGCAGCGATAAACCTTTTTTAATGGTGGGCCAGTGGCAATATTTTCCAGCCAGTGGTGGGCCAGGGTGCCTAATGATCCTAAGCAAAATGGGGTAAGAGTCTGGGAGGAGGATGGCGAGCCTGTCCCCAGAGAATTTTTGCAAAACTAAATCTTAGATGGTGCATTGTTAGCATACAAACAGTCAAATTAGGCTGATAAAATCTTAGTTTTGATCTTCATTATCAGTCATGACAATCACAGTAGTCGTTAGGTAAGGCTTTGCAGGCCAGAAAAACATTGTCAGAGGGCCAGAAATGGTCCACGGGCGGGCTCTTTGACACCCCTGGCACAGGGCATCGACCGATGGCACACCGATAGCACGTCATAATCGGGTCAAAACATGGATACAGGACAGACTAGATCCGAAGAGAAAGTAGGTCATGAATCATAGGACAAGACCGACCTGGTGGACATGATCATCGAGTTGAAATTCTTCAAAGTAGCCGGGGGCAGCTGAGGACGCCCGGATCGCTTCCCAGAGACGATGTTCGATGCTACCGACGTAGTGGGACTCACGTCCAGGTGGGAGGTTGTAGTTGCGGAAGATGAAGTTCTGCACCCGAGAGACATTCATCAGGGTGGACACGGCAGAAACCTATCAAATCACAATCACCAAAACATGTACTATGCGACGTCATCAGCAAATGTAAAAGAGAACTTGCAGCACTGAAGCTCAACATTTAGTTTTAGGAAAAACATACGAATGAAGAATCTTTCATCAAAACTTAATGGACAGCATTCTGACTAGTGAATGTTTTAATAAATGGCATTTCAAAGTAATCTTTTGATCATCAAAATTAGATTCTTACTTTTGCACACAAGGGATCTCTCGTAGTCGCCAGAAACGTCTTTTCACCAATGTTCTCTCTGAAAACAATTCGGGACAGATCAGAATCAGTTAAAATGAAACGAATGCAAAACTTCCTAGCCCTATATAGTGTATACACCAACCATTTGAGATAACTTATCAGTCAAAAAAATTCAGAAACATTTCATTATCGAACAAACAATGCAGATGTTTCAACATTTAGTCAAAAAATTCAAAGTAAACGTCTTGGCTGGCTAGAACTTATAGACATCAAATCTCTGAGCTGTGTTTCTGGTTCATTCAGTAATCAGATTTGCAACAAAGCATTTGTATATCACCACTTTATAGCCTATAAAGCGCCTCTGAGTAGATATCTTGAAGGGGCGCTATATCAAGTTTCATTGATTGATTGATTGATTGATTGATAAGAGGCTTGTCTCTGAGGCAGTATCGATCTTTCCTAGCTGTTGTTTTGCCTGGAAGCGATCATCAGTGGATGCCTCAAGCATTACGATAATGATATCATAGAAGAAGTTCCGTTACAAATGATTGCATTACATTAAGTCAGGCTACAAAATGATTAGATAGAATATTTTCTGTTACAAAAAGCTACATCAATCAAATTAAGTCCTGTTTACAAATTATTAGATTAAATTACGTTCTGTCAAAAACTTATTAGGTTAGATTATGTTCTGTTAAAACTCTTTAGGTTAGATTGTTATGCTACAAAATCGAACTTCTGATCTCGAGAATGGTTTTTATTTTTTTACGAGAACTTACACAAGGATCTTTTCCCAGAGCTGTGTATCGTAGTAGGCATGTGACATGAACAACTTCCCAGCTCCAACTAGTTTATTACGAGCGAACATCTGTGCGCTGAACTCCTTGTACACCTGCTCAGACTCGATGAGGGGAACTCTGAAGGCAGTGGCCATAACGGCGATCAGAGCCCCTGTACTGACGCCACAAACGTAATCGAAAAGGTCATGAATTCGCTTCTGTGAAATTTCCTCCAGTTTCTTCATGATCTCGATAGCAATCAGTCCCCTGCAAAGAAAACAAAGAAATATAAAGAAAACACCCATCGTGATTTGTGTGACAATGAGACCTGCACAAATGTGGACTGCTTTACAAAAGCAGTGGAAACCCAGTTCAGCATTATCTTCTATGGAGCCATGATAAAACAGACACATATACTGAGACATACAAACATAAATATTCAAACATACATAAATACATATACATACATACTGAGACATACATGCTCACCACATACATGGCTATGGTAGCCAAATGAATAGAGCGCTTGGCCTCTAATACAGAGAGCACAGGTCAAGCCTCAACTCAGGTGGTCACTGTTTAGCTCTCTCACAGCTATGTTGTTTTGATGAAGGCTACAAAAGATTAGATCAGTATTAGTTCAAACAACCTCAACAATATTCTGTCTTAAAAAGTTTATCAATTCATGGGATTACCTCACAGCTGATAAATATATGTATTATTTTTAAAAATCAAAATTAAGAAATTAAGAAACTATAAAAAATTTATGGAAAGAATAAAATGTAAAGAAAATCTGCAAAATGTAACCACACATCAGGCAAACTGGTTACAAGCTAATAAATTAGTGGTTCGTCAAAAGTATTTGTTTCGAGACTGACTGAACAATAATTTATTTTTTGGACTTGGCTGATAAATAAAAGAACTATTTGACTACATATGTGTCAATGACCAAGAGAGGACGAGACTATTTAAAGTTTAAATGGGGCACATGTACGTAATTGTTTACAAAAACATCAGCCAAAGTTGTGTTTCTAACTTTACCAAGCTATAGGGAGTTTTGGAATGCACAGCTTCCTCTTGCTTAAAGATATAAACAGGACTCTAAATATAGCTAACTATATGCCACCTGAAAGTGTTTTTGTTTACATGGTTGTTAGAGGCCGCATTCACTGTGAAAGAATTATGGACTTTAGCAAGTCCTTCCTGCCCAGGACCATTGATGTTCAAAACGTTGTGTCTGCAATTCTGAACTTTGGACAAACTTTAGGGCAACATCAAATGCAGTTGTACCATACAAACTGTATACACATACATACATACATATATACACATACATGTATACAGAGAATTGTTTCTAGCATTTTCTACATACTTGGTGCCACCCCCATCCAGTGCAAGAATCCGAACACCTCGTTTTCGCACTGGATCCATGAATCCGATGAGCGCCAACGCTTCCATGGCATTCTCCCGCAAGGCAGCATCTCGGCTCACCCTCAGCCGTAGAAGGCAAGGTATCAGTTTGTCCTATTTTAGTACATCACACAAAGATACGTTGTAATTCAGCCAGACATTACAAAAACAAAAGCAAATATGCACTTCCATGTCCAGTGGGTCATTAAAAGCAATGTATGCATGTATCCAGGCCTTTATACATTACACAATGTACTGTAAGAACCTCTCCAAAGCACTAGTAACATCCCATATAAGCAGCCCTGAAAAACCTAAAGAAACCAGAAGCACATCGGAGTCTTCCACTACAACAAGCTACATCGCAAAACTAATTCCGATATAGAATGTTTTAATTTAGATAACTCGTATCTATATGGGATGTCTAAAATAAAAGTTGAGAAGATATCACATATCTACATGGGATATCTAAGTTAAAAGTTGAGAAGAATATACCCATAGAAGATATTGCTACTGTATGTATATGACCAGTATATCTAAGTTAAAAGTTGAGAAGATATCCCATATCCATATGGGATATCTATGTTAAAAGTTGAGAATAAAATTATGGCCTCTAGGTGATGAAGACGTGATGGAGCCTCACAATTAACACAACACTTGTAATGACTCTCAAGGTTATACAAAGATCTCAACGTATCCAAGATGGCTAATCTTTTAAGAAGACAAACCCAGTTTACGTCACTCAATCAATCTTATCTACAACACCACTGCTAGGTCAATGTTCTATTAGTGTTGGAACGATTAGTAAACTGAATACAAATGTTGCATAAATTGCCTGGTTACATTTGTGATGAAACTCATAATTGTATGTTAGGCTTAGTGCCTACCTGAGTCATTACATAAACTACATTGTATGAAACTATGCTGAATAAAACTATCTTACATTACAACAAAACTACATTACATAGTAGACTAGAATGCTCAGAACTACTTACATAAAACTACAAGTAGCTCTTGCCAACAAGCTGTTAATTAGTGACCTCCACCTGAATGAAAGTTCACTACTATAATAATAATAATTTATAAAATAACAATTGAATACAATACAATAGACTAGAATACACAGAACTACATTACATAAAACTACACGTAGCTCTAAAAAGCCAACATGCTGTTAATTAGTTACTTCCACCTTAAAAGAAAGCACTTCCAAGCTACATATACCTCATAGAAAACGCAGTACCTAACAGAAGCACACTACAACAACTGAAATGACACTACCTTAACAGCTACGTTCCTCGTATCTGGATACTGCAACAGGTGTTGGCACAACTCCTCCAGTCGAACCGCCTGTGAGATGTTGGTCTTGGCTTCTCTGAGAGAGATGACCAAAGCCCTCGTTCTTCGATCAATCGATCCTTTTGCCACCAGGACCCTCTTCGCCGGCAAAGCGGTTTTCTTCGGAGAAAGTGGATCTTCCTTCTGAGCCTCCCTCAGCGTCATGCTACCAGATGCAGACTTAGGCTCGTCAAGTTTCTTTTGTTGTGTCGTGCCAATCGAAGGTAGGTAGCTGGTAAGCTGCTTGATGATCGTCGTGGTAACAGTCGTTGCAGTGGCAACAGCCTGTGAGGCAAAGGACTGGTTGCTAGGGATCAGCTGGTTTTTCCCAATGACGCTTAGTGACCGCTCTTGTGAAGGACGAGTAGGTTTCGAGTCTTTCTGCTCAGCTGAATGAGAGAAAATCATCTCCTGGACCTTGGCTTGTTCTGAGTTAAAAGTTTCAATGCTTTCGTGAGTGCTGAACATAGCCTTAGCAAAGTCATGCTTCTCCGTCTCCTGAGAACCATACACCTCGAACACACTCCTAGGTTTATTCTTCACCTTGTCAACCACCACAGCCATCTCCTGTTCCTTCAAAACAACTTTTGTTTCAGTTTCCGCAACACTGTCATCACTCATCTCCGTTTTCTTCCCTTCCGCCACCGCTGGAACTGCTTTCACCGTAAACCAACCCACCTTGTAATAAGGTATCAGCTTTGGAAGGTCAATGTGGAGTGGCGACAGGATTCGTGCAACACCCTGCAGGTCAAAGTTCGGCTTCCGAGCCAGCTGCTGCTGCATCCACTCCTTGACCGTGGACCTCGCCGATGCCCTGGTTGGCCCGGTCGACCTCTGGTCCGCCGTTGAGAAGTGTTTTGCAGTCAAGCAATTCACCACGAATGCATTTCCACCGGTTATAGTTAGCTGGGCATCATGCGAAGGATGTCCCCCATCGGTCGGCTGTCGACAGCAACTAAGAGATCTCACCCTCCTGGGGTGTAATGGAGGACGACTCACCCCACACAAGCACTTGCCAACTGTTGCTGGCATCATGTTGGCACAAAACGTTAGATTGCTCTGTTAAAAAATAAAAAAAGTGTATTATGACAATAGACTACAATTTAAGTCTCTGGACATTTTTAAAATCCGAATGGACCTGCTATCTCTGGTTTCATATAACAATACACATGATAAATCATTTCTATTTCCTGCAAAAATTTAATAATAGTTACTTTCATGGTGCTGGTGTCTAATGTAGGCCTATCATTCGATGGCAAATCAAATTATGTCCAAATTCCAGTAAAAATCCAGAAAATCAGCACAAAGAAAGATCAAAGTTTCTCATGACAACCATAATTAAAATTACATTAAAAAACTACTTCCAAGAACTTCCATAGAAGCATACCTGCTTAAATCTTCAACACGCAAGTACGCCTATCTCCGCCACCTCTCACCGTCCGCTTTGCTCACTTGATCGCCATGACCTTCTTGTCCCACGAGCGAGGACTACTATGGCTAAATCTCGACTTCACCTTCATTGGCTGCGCACTATGGAACCAACTCCTTTCATCAACCCGCCTTTGATGCTGTCAGGTAAGCCAGGTGCTTCTTTCGTTGTCTTAAGACCACTAGTTTTCGTCGGAGTTTACTGGGAGCGCCTGATTGGTGTTCACTGTGAGAGGCGCTTTATAAATTTATTAATACAATACAATACAATACGAAGCAGCAAAATTTAACTGTTCTCTGTGATTGAACCTTTATACTGAATGGCAAGGTTCTCTGACTCAATCAACCTCACAGAGAGACTGTGCAGATTAGACTAACTTTACAGACGCCAATTTTCCAACATCATTTCCAGTAGCTTTTCACACATAAATACTGGATTTTAAAACTATTTAACGCCGCAAATCAACAAGACACACTGTCACGTATACTCACGACCAACTCAGCTGATGACACAGTCACAGAGATAGTGCTGGTGCACTGTACCGGTCGAAAACTAAATGCTTATAATTTTGTCATGCTCGGCATTTAGAAAAACCCGTTCAAGAATACTTGTTCTGCTTCGGTAAATGAACACAAAATGGCTTTTTATCAGAATAATAAATGCTATGAAATGGAGAAATTGTTCGTCACTGTTCAACGAAAACCAACTGGCCATCGCGTGATGGTGAGCTGCAAGTGTAAACACGCACGCCATTGGTCAGAATCTGACCCAATTTTTAAATCGCCGACTCCTATTGGCTAGCAAACGTCGCATATTTAAATCACCAATTGCTATTGGTTAGCACTTGTACGCATATTTAAATCGCCGATTTCTATTGGTTAGCCTTGTACGCATTGACGTGATTGATCATACGTGAGTCTCACAGAATGTCAAGTAGTTAATACAGGAAGCTGACATTTTCTCGGTCAAATTCGCAATGGTAATCTTTGTTAAAATTTAATGTAGGACATTATTCCATAAACATCACTTATCCAGCCCGGCAAGATTTCAAGCAAACTGATGTGGTAGAAAATTAAGGCAAACTGTATGAGAGAAACTGAACCAAACGTACGAAATATGCCGGTAGACCTCGACCTATATAATGTCCAAGGACTGGCCTATTATTAGACTACATAATTAAAGACGCCTTGACCTCTGCCCTACGGGCTACGCCTTAGCCTAGGTATGATATCCAAACACTAGTCTTACTCGTAGGCTATTGAGTTGTCCAACAACTAGATTAACTTTACCAACTGAGGAAAGTCTTAGGGGCCGTCCATAAATGACGTCACGCAATTTTGGCCGATTTTAACCCCCTCCCCCTCGTCACACTTCGTCACAAAAGTAAGACCCCCTCTGAAAATGACGTCACAAAGCTCTGACACCCCCCTAAAACCAAATTTCCATGGCGAAGCAAAATGCTCCTTCATGGAACAAATAGGGAAAGCATGAATATTTTAAAATCTATAACGGTGACCAAATATTGAAATAATTAGAAAATTATTAATAATATTGCCCGTATACATTAAAATAATTAAAAAAATTATGAAAATTTAATCCTCAAAATTAGTGCTGTTATTAATCAAATAAAATTGTTGTTAATTGTTAAATTTATAACATAGACCTGGTGTGACGTCACACTTCTCAGACCCCACACCCCATGTCACACATCGTCACAAATTTCTGACCCCCTCCCCCTAGGTGCGTGACGTCATTTATGGACGGCCCCTAATAATAATAATATTTTGCATTATTGAAACAATCCGGTTGACAAAACGCAACCGGTTACAGTGTGTACAATTATGCAATTGAAACAATTCACAAGAATACAAATGACAGAAGACATAGGCTAAATCTTAACTAGCCTACTAACAGAACAGACAGCCTGCAATGCCATGTTGTCCCAGACGTTTACCTGTTTTTACTCTGCGCATTATACTGGGCCTACATTTAAGCAACTTGCTGAAAGTGTTACTAAGAAAAGAAGTCGGCCTATCGAAGAATCATCAACACACTTGATGTACCGACGCCAAAACAAAACTAGGCCTAGGCTCAGTTTCGTGGTTCACAACTGGGTTTGCGGCGTTTGCCTCTTCCAGTCGACATTAATGCTTAATGGTTGACCAAGTTAAATGTGCACTTCTGAATTTCGTAAGGATGGCATTGTCAAATTGAAGTTGTATTGTATGGTATTTGCGGCTTTGCCACATGTGTGGCCAGTCATTAACACACATACACCAAATAAATACACGCGCGATACGCGACACACACACACACACACACACACACACACACACACACACACACACACACACACGTGAATGAGCTGATGCCTCAATTGCGTTTGGCTTTCGAGTGATGCTTTAGAAGTTTGGAGTTTACGATTTCGATTACGACACACAATTAAAAGCAGACAAAGAGAGAGAAAAATAATTGGGTTATAGGCCAATGATAGAGCTATTTGAGGTGAAGTTTGAGGGAAGAAGTTGCATAGGGATTAGAACTACAGTGAGCTAAGTCCGACATTGCATTACTTACTTACAAACATAAAAAATATAACGCGCTACGTAATTTTTGCCATACCTGCCCGAAAACAACCTAAGTTTCGAACAACTATGCCAGAGTGCTGACACCCGCCTCTTCGCGGTGCTGTTCGTGCAGATCCAGGCCATGTTACATGACCGCAATTAAAACTGTAGGCCTATAGTGTGTGCTCTACCGTCTACGTCCACGTAAACATGACAGAATGCTACCTGTTGCAGACAGTCTGGCACGCAAAACATTTATTATTAGGATGATTTATTTGTGATCATGGGTCGTCCATTAATCATGTCAACAAATTTTAGGCAGTTTTTTTTACCCCCTCCCAGCTCCCCTTGTCAACAACTGTCAAACATTGAGGGACCCCTAAAAATTATGTCAACAATCCCAGAACCCCCTACAAAAAAGAAACACAATGGCTCAATACATGTAGAATCATTTTTAAAAAAATTCTACACTAAAAATGCAATCTCGAATTTCAAATTATATGAGTTTAGTTTATTATCAGCATTTTTAGTAGTATTAAACATTAAGCACTTTATACATTTTAGCATTTCTTAATGTTTTCGCTACCATTTGGAAGGGTCTGTGTTGATTTATTGGAGAAAAATTTCTTGACGTCAACAATTTTCCCCCTTGTCAACAATTGTCAAACTTTTCCAAACCCCTCCCCCTATTTTGTTGACATAATTAATGGACGACCCCTATATAGAATAGAATAGAATATTCTTTATTGTAAGACCATTAGGCCTATTGCAAACCGCATTTTGGCTAACATGAAAGTTTTCTCTATTTATGGATTAGACTAAATTTTATGCATTCTATAAATTGTATGTTCACAAGATATATTTATCTGTGATAAATCATCCTAATTATAAAGGTTTTTCTGGTGAGACAGTCAGCCGATGGTATTTCCCGATCATAATGTACACCAAAGTGCGGTTTAATAGCAATTGGCTCAATAAAGGATAGTGTAGTGGTAACATCACTGGCGTGAAGAGCAGTAGGTATAGGCTATATCGGGATCGTTTCCTGTACCCTCCCAAAGGTCCACTCAGCCTATCATTATCATCAAGATTCTATATTTGTATGTTTTGTTTCTGCCTTCGGGCGTAATAAAGTACTGATTAGCGAGATGGCGCGTTGGTAAAATGCGATGTAGCACGTGATTGGCCATGGGCGCCTTGCATGGCTGCTGCTAAATTCGACTCCTGTAATAACTTGTGATCATCCGTTCATACTGATTTGTAATCATAATATTGCGTAATTGTCAGTTTGAAAATATTAAACGAAGAGTATTATTACTTACTTACCCCCAGCGTACTTAGTCTATGAGCAAGATTCTATATTTAGAGGACTGGTAACTTGTGAAAATAATTATATATCCGTTCAACACTTACCCACAGATGTCGCCCCACTTAAAATTTTGTTTTTGATAATAAGTACGGTTTATAAATCTATAGAGGCAATTTTTTAATTTGAAAACATAATTATTCGTTGATTGCCTTCATAAATATAATTAATTGAAATGCATTTCTTATGTAAACAAGATGCGACATTTTCCTGATCCTCTGATTATCGCCAATAACTAGTCACACGAGTTATTCTAAGGAGTGTCAGTCGTATGTATATAGGTTCTTGTCTTATGGGTCCAGCTGCATGCATGTCGTTTTTAAAGTTGTTTTTGTTGTAAGAAATCTAGCAATAAACGACTCATTTTATGGTGTCAGGGTAATATTTGCTGTAACCTTTAAGTAATTAAACTACACAGGTGATAAACATAATTCTTACCAATTTTTGTACTCCAAAGAGTTTGATAAACAAGCTTTTAAAATTTTCCATTTGAAAACCTCGTGGTGTAATTATTATGAGCGAATGTAATTTGGAACATGTGGCGTAATTGGACCCAAAGGATATGCAGTAGGTGGGGCTAAATCTCCAGGAGGAAGTGACACAAGTCCTGATTCAGACTTCGGCTTGAATTTAAGAAACTTTATCTCTTTATTGGACTGAACCCTTAACCCCTTCTGTCCACAACCTGAGTGTGAATTTTTAAACCAAAACCGTTGCTCAACCCATGTTTTTTGCTCATGCTTCATGCACTTACGTGACCTCCAATGAGTTAGCCCTATGATAGACTTCAAAACTGCAATACACCATCACCACCGCCATGAGTCATTCCCATCCAGATTGCTGGAATTAATTTTTTTAAAACATAAACACAACAAAGGTCAAACATCTCCAATCTACATGTATGCATACATATATTCTTATGCCCAGAGTGCTTTTACCCATGCTCTCACTTGAACCCCAAATATTGGCATTACTTGTCAGATCTCTTTACCGCTCCTGATTAGACAATCTTGAAGGGGCGCTAAATAAAACGGCAGTAATAATAAAATACTGAACGAATAGACTATGAAATCCTGTCACTTAAAAGCAACTCTCTTCCTTGTCCATAACTCAAACTTACAGGAAAGTTAATTGTAAGTTAATGTATCTGTTCATTCAGTTTTTAATATTGGATACAGATGGTGCATTTAAATAAGAAATGATATAATATTAATATTTGATTTTGTTTTTCAGCTATAAAAAATGATTACTCCACGTTTTGAATTAAAACAGACGGATGATGTTGTAATTCTGGTCATTCGAGCTCCGTATGTGAAGGTGAGCATGACAATAAACAGTTCTTAATTATTTACAATGAAATGCAATACAGCTGTCATTTGATAAAGCCCTCCTTACAAAGTTCAGAAGTACACACTGAAGTCGGGCAACCATTAAGAGCTATAGGTAGACTGGAATCTAAAGTTTTCAGTGTAGAGTGAAAGATAGTCTCACTAAGAGAGTTGCAAACATGAGGAGGTAGAGAGTTCCAGATGGAGGGATCAACAACTGTGAATTAATGCCGACCAAAGACAAGACATGTACCAGGAACAACATACTTTTCCACAAGATGCTGATCAAAGAGAGGATCGACCTTTGACAGAGTTGCAGGGTGCGACCATGGAAGATAAGTAGGATAGCAGATGATTTGCACGTGCTTTGTACAGCGTGAAGCGGATAAATTCACAGACAGGAAGCCATTTTCATTGTCTGAATGGTTACTTGTCTAATCTAATCTAATCTAATCTGAACATTTGTAAAAGCGCTTCTCACAGCAGAGCTATTCAGAATCGCTCTCGGCGTGACAGGCCCGAGAAAAGAGAAAGGTCTTTAAGCAGCGAAGAGATGCCAGTGAAATCCCCTCCAGAATCCTGCTACGAATTGCAGGGGAAGGTCATTCCATATTGATGGACCCACTACAGCGAAAGCCCGATGCTGGGTTAATGAGGTTCGCGACCGAGGTATGAAAAGATCAAGCCGGTCAGCAGAGCGAAGAGTGCGAGAAGAACGTGCAGATAGTGGCTTACAAATTAAGTCACAAAGATACCTAGGAGCCAAGCCCTGCTGGGACTTAGTAACTAGGAGCAGGATCTTGTACTTGATTCTAGCCGAGAGAGGAGCCAGTGAAGATCATTAGTCATGTATGTGGAGATGTGAGAGTAGCGAGGAAGACGTACAATAAGTCTGGCTGCAGCGTTTAAGACAGATTGCACAGAGGACAGGCGAACCTTAGGAAGCCCAATTAGTACAGAGTTACAATAATCAATGCGTGAGGAGACAAAGGCATGAACCATGGTTGTAAACACTTTGGAGGATACCGATCTTCTAATGGCTCTAAGTCGCCTCAGTTGGTAGTAACAAGAGCAGGTCAGGAGAGATAGGTGGCCAGTAAATGTCAAAGCGCTTGTAGGACTAATGACTGTTTTAGACAACTTGACTGCTTTTAGCATATTTAACCAGATGTTTCATCATCATCATCATCTCTTTTACTGATCCCAAGTCAAGAATGATACATCTTACGCATGCTGTACGTTGATTATCCTTTGCTTTTGTACAGTTATCTGCTGATTCGGAACCAGAAGTTCACGTTGACCAATGTGTTGTGACGTTCTATGCCTCGCCATACTATCTGAGGTATGTATGTCCACTCTAAGATGAGTTAGAAAGTCCTGTGATCTGATTTTTGTAACACAAGGCATCAGCATCTTTTACATTATACACAAATACATGCATACACAAGTGCCTACATATGTGCATACGTACACACATACATTAATGCTTACATTTGTGCATATACTAATACATACTTGCTTGCATAAATGTAACATGCACAAGTCACTTGATGCTTGCTTTAAATTGCAACTGCAAATAGTAACCATGTTTAGTTGTTTACGTGTTATTTGAAAGTTGCATTGAAAGCTGCATTGAGATCTAAAAACCAAGGACCAACAAGACAGGCTCTGTTTGATGCTCATTTTGTTGAGTTGACGTTAAATTTTCTTACGGCTCCATTTCTCGAGTAACTGAAAGCATTCACGTTGTCGGGAGTACCGTATTTAAATGCTTGGAGAAATTTGTTTTTCATTGCAGGTTGACTTTGCCAGGAGAAGTCTTGTTCGATGACTCTGTTATGCCAGAATTTGATGCTGAAACTGGTAAGTGAAGACCTTCAGTAGATGATGCATAATTAGTTTGTTAGGTGTGATAATTCACATTTGTTAATAATTGGCCAGTAGTTGGAGATGACTATGGATAATGTTTCATACATTGCTGCACTCTCTAATGACCAGGCGTCAATCAATGCCAGTGAGCAATTGTGAGTGAAGGACTTGCTCTTGGTCCCTGCACAGTAACGTCTCATGGGAGGAGGCTTGAACCCATACTCTCTTCATTACAAGGTGATCACTAACCAATCAGCTACAATGTCCCACAATTAGCTCCCATGCCCCACAATTGGTAGCCTATTGTTGGACACTGTAAGAGTCTATGACGTTAGGATGTAAGGTAGGATCCTAAGACGTTGATATAGTTATTCTGAGAGAGGCACTATATAAACTTTAGATACAATACAATACAATGTATTGAGCATCATATCTTGTGTACTCCGATTCACATTTCGGTGTGACCATGCGCGCGTTACAGATTTAATTATAATAATAATACTCTTTACGGTCGTTGCTAGTGCTGTGTTCTAGTTTGAAGTGCAACATAGACCTTCAATAAAACAGGATTCCAATTAAGTTTGTTATTATGCATTTTCTTTGAAGCTGATTCTTTTCTTTGTGTTTTTTAAAGGTTGTTTCACAGTATGCATGCCAAAGGCTGTTAAAGGAGAACCATTCCCAGACTTAGACATGCTCACGAAACTTTTAGCTCCGCCTGGTACAACACATGCGAAACGCCCACTGATCGAAGTATTAGGTGAGAATGAATCATCGAACAATTATGTGTCAAAATCAGGGCTGTTAACAATACTGGAAAAAAGTATTGGCAATACCAATACCAATACTTCATAATAAAAGTATTGCAATACCAATACTATTTCTTAAAAGTATTGCAATACCGATACCAATACTTTTACCAATACTTTTCGATAAGTAAGTTTACGTTTAATCACGTAAAATAGATTCTTTCCATTCACACCAACGATCATAGATGGCAAAAAGAGGCTATTTTTGAAGAAAGAGGCAATTTTCGAAGCTTAAAGAATTATTTCTCACTATTTATTGATCGCGACTTACTCAAGCAGATGAGAAAATATATAAATTATAATGGGAAAAAGTATTGGTATCGAGTATCGCCGACAGGCTAAAAAAGTATCGGCGATACACATGCGATACCAACAAAATAAAACTATCGCGATACTCGCTGCGATACTGAAAAAAGTATCGGCGATACCAAGTATTGCTACTTTATCGCGATATTAACAGCCCTGGTCAAAATAATATTAATAATAAATTAATAAATTAATTATGCTTCAATATTGTTAATGCTTTAAAATTACGAATACATGCGCTTTGTTTGTTTGTTGTTATGGTCTTGACTTATGCTCTTGTCCATTTTATCTCACTTTAATTTGGTGGCATTGACTAAATTGCAGATAGCGCATACTGTGACATTGATCAATGCCTTAACCCTTTAATGACTGATGGTAGTGGTTTTACATGTATTTTACTACCATACGAGCGTTAAAGGGTTAACTCAAGCAGAAGCCATTTGGTAATTTGAAACTCTTAACTTACCAGTTATAACAGCAAATTCTTGAATTACGGGATCCTCAAGCTAGACTTCACTTGACAACATTGACATAATATATTTAAAAAACGTTGTGAGATTAAGTTAGACTATTTTTGAAGGTCTCGATCTATTTGTCTCAGATCTTGTTATAGTTTAATGCAAAGAAAGGAAGTCGTTGATGGCATTAGAAAATTCCAAATGCTTTGGTATTTTGTTGAAGGTGTTAGAATACCAAATACTTTTGTATTCTGTTGAAGGTGTTAGAAATTACAGAATGCTTTGGTCTTTTGTTGATGGTATTAGAAAATGCTAATTGCTTTGGTATTTGTCTATTTGTTGTGCATTTGTGGAGTAGATGATGGAAAGGAAGAAACAGAAGATGGAGAGGAAGAAGAGGACTTGGACTTCTTTGTCGAACAGCAACCGTACATAGAAGACGACGTCCTTACACTGAATGGTCCGAAGTATGGCTTTGCAAATCAGCGTAGTGGAGTTCTAAAGAAGTTACAGGTCAGATATTTACTTTTGTCAAAGATTAAACCACTTGTAGCAAAGCCACTGATAAGTGGGCATAATCTAATACCATGTATGTTGCACAAGGTTAGTTAGGCTGTATGTTTGATAATTTAGTCCTAGGGCCACGTCTTTCAGAAGATGTCACGATGATAGATGCTAATTGTGAATTACGTCAACCATCTTAAAGCTTTCGTTCTCAAGATGAAATAATAATATTCTTTATTGAAACAATCCGGTTGACAAACCGCAACCGGTTCAACCATCTTAAAGCGTTCTCAAATTGAAATTCCAATACTTATTCGATACTTGCTTTTGATGCCAATACTTATTTCATACTTGCTTTTGTCATTTCTTGATGATCTGTGACTGAAGTGATTGCTTTCTGTTGAAAGTCTGAGTTATGGGAAGTAATCGACCTGAAAGATGCCGACACAACGACACAACACGCCAGAAGACGACAGAGAACTGAAGACGAAGAACAACACTTCAGTGACGAACATTATCTGTTAGTTGCTCTATACTTTTACACCCAAGTCATTAAAGAGTCACGTAGAGTCGTTTGGAAGTCATTTAAAAAGTCCTTAAAGTCATTAATGTGTCATTAAAAAGTCATTTAAAGAGTCATAATTTTTATAATTTCATAATTATTGTTACAAATCATTAGTCTTTATTTTAAGTTTATAGACAATTATAATATTTGCATTTGTGGTCAATGTTAATCTTTAAGAAATGTTAAACTTGATGTAATAACTTATTATAAGTATTAATTATTGCTGATATTGTTAATATTACAGTATGTTATCTTAAAAATTTATTAATTGTAATATTATGTGATTATTGATATTATTGTGATACTTGTTACTTTGGTATTTTTTTATTATTGTTACTATAATTATTACTATTACAAGTATAAATTGTTGCTATGGTACATTGATTCTATTCTTATTTTTATTAAGAACTAAGACTTGTTCTGTTTAATTGTTGATCTTATGATCCTAGAAATTTTTAACGACTAACAAGCTTCAATTCGGGTACTATTTCTATGATTTTGTTTCAGTGCTGACTTGCATGAAGATGAAGGCATCAAGTGTTTGATGGATTTTGAACCAGAATGGTCAAAAGAGAGACAACGAATCGAAAAAGGTTGCGGTCCAGAATCTGTTGGTAAGTTGGATTTCAGAAGCAAGTAGACCAGCAAACTTTAATGACACTTTAATGACTCTTTAAATGACTCTAATGAAACTTTAATGACTTTTAAGGACTCTTTAAATGGCACTTTAAACGACTTAAGGACTCTTTAAATGACTTTTAAGGACTCTTTATGACTCTTTAATGACCTAGGGTGTAAAAATGGATACTGTACTTAAATGTTTGACACTTTACTTTCATTGTACTTGTACATATTCATTTGTATGTAAGTTTACATTGTATTTTGTTATAGTTGTAATCTAATCTAAGGTAAGTGAGCTGAGATGCTGCATTGCCTGGTGAGCCCAAACTGCACGGGGAGGATTTAAGTACTATTTACAGAATTCTTGTGCAGTGCTGTTATATACATTTATACAATTAGCAATCCGTTAATAAAGAATATACTTACTTACTTACAATTCATAATACAGGCTGATGATCTTTATATTTACTGGCTAATTTAGTGCTCATGTTGGTTTCCAGTGAAACTCACTGCAGAACAGAACGAAATACTTCTGAAGCTGCCTCGCAAGAAATATATCCTTTCAAGCCTTTGATTTTTGATTATGACTTATGTTCAGAGGTCTGAGCATGGATCAGACTTTTTGTGGAGATATAGCTTTATGTACGTAGCTGCACTGCCATCTAGCAATTGACTACTCTGACTTGAACTAGTTGCTTATTTATGTAGCCCTAACATTTATTGTTAGGATGCTATGTTTTAACAGTGTTTATTAGATGTCTGTATAAAAGTGTGATTTTGGTTAATAAAGAGTATATTTACTTACTTACTATTCACCAAACAATGATGGCAGAAATAATAATAATTTATGTTACATTTGTAATCTGCTCGTTGAGTATTGCTATCCTTATTGTTACTCGATAATTTGACATTGAACGTGATGCTACATCATCTTGAAGTAGTTTATCATGTTTTATAGAAGTTCATTTTACTTAGTAGGAGCTTCAAGATTTATTGAGAAAGCACCACTGAAACATTTGGTAACCTAATTACATGTTCTGTATTAGTGGCTTGATTTTGCTTTGTCATTTGACCTTAACCTGACCCACATCTCTTGAACTCGAAGGAAATGTCGTCTGCTCTGATGAGTTTGGTTGACATTATTTTTGGATACGCGTACAACCACCGAACAACCGAAGGTGAAAATACGGTAAATTATTCAATGTTTTGCACATTCGAAATTTTGAAGGCCCGGTCCTTAATTGTTTATACTTGCAACTTTACAACATTTGATGCTGACCATTTGGCGTAACTTAACTCGGTTTCTTTTATTTTATCTTTAGGTTTCTTCTGGGTGGACAGTTTGCAAGCTGAGTGCTACTCTGTCATGGTTGGATGTAAGCATTTTTTAATTCTTATATAGATGCGTCTCAAAATGACTTATCTTAATTCTTAACTTTTAATGATTTCAGTTCTAGAAAGATTTTGTGAGTCATTTGTGTTAATTTTATGTGATTAATTTAATCAGTTCTAAATTGTTACACCTTTTTGTTAAAAAATTTGCCTTATTTTGAAAGTAGCAAAATCTAAATTTTTTTAGCTGTTTGTGTAACTTTTCTTCTTTATATGGGATAGGTGTAAACTTTAAATTTGCTATTTCTTAACATCTTTCGAGAATTCTTATTTCGTTAAGTGTTCCATGTTACTTGCCTTTGGTCTTTTCGACCTTGTTAGTTGGTGGTAGGGAAGTAAAATCCTTGTTAGCTGGTGGTAGTGAAGTAAATAACCGAAATACCCTCTGGATTTAATCTGGATATTGGGTAAACTTTTTCAATATTGTTTTGTATTCAGACATTCTACAACCTGAAGGACGTATTGAGGGCGAGCTTTCGACGCAGTCTGTGCTATCCACTTCACCGCAATTGGCAGCTCTCTCAAAAAGTGTTTTCTGACGTGAAAGACATATTTGCTGTTGGTGGGTATTTGATTTTTTCTTGTGCATCTGTGTGCTTTAACATTTACAAGCAGTTTATGAACTAACAAGGATATTTGGTTGGAAGCTGTATGGCTTTGACGGGTACTTAAAACTGATATGTGAGTAGTTGGATAGGTCTGTACATAGATGGCTCCCAAGACAGTATTATAATAAGCTTCTGATGTTAATTAGTGTACAGTTCTGACACACTGAGGAGTTGAAGCGGAGGAATTTCAGGAATTCTAGTAGTAGCGCCTCTGAGTAGGAATCCTGAAGGGGGCGCTATACAAATTGTGATTGATTGGTTAATTGAGTGATTGATTGAGCAATTGATTGATTGAGTGATTGACTGTGTGATTGATCGATGGAATGATTGATTGATTGATTGATTGATTGAGTCATGGTAACTGGTGAAGCATCTTTTCTTCTGTAGGCCGACGTTGTTTGCTGAAGTGTCTGCTCGACATACACCAGATGCTGATCGATGCTGACCAACATTATATTCTTAATGACCTCTACATAACCGACTACTGTGTGTGGATACAAAACGTCAGGTTAGCAACAAAGGCTTTTGTACTACAATTAACCATTTCATGAGCACAGGCTAATCTATAAGTTAAGTATTATTGTAGGAAGTTCACATTGTTATTCTCATTTTACGTTGAAGACTGTTTCATGAGCACAGTTCACTGCATGAGAAAGAATGATTTTTGTAAAGTCATGTAGCATAAACAAGTATGGTACCTTAATATGTTTGCTTGCAGAAGGTGCTTGATTTGCATATAAGCCCTCTTAGATAGGTTCCATTAGGGGTAAAACTAACATTCACCCTTTTATCCAGCTAGGCTATTTTCCTATGCAAAATAAAAGTACCACATTTTCTTCTTCTTCAGTGTTCTGCTCTTGGACAGGTCCAGGAATCAAACAACTCCATTTTTCTCTATTTTTTGCCTTTTCCTTAATTTTCTTTATATCCTCGTCCATTTCTTTATTCATCATCCAGTCCAAAATCATATTTCTAGGTCTTCATGGAGCGTTTCTTCCCTTCAATTCTTCCCTTTAAGCACTGTCCTCGGGAGTGAATTTCCACGTCGTGTTTGGCCAAGCCAGTTCATTTCTTCTTACACCTCTAGATTTTTGTACATCTGTAATGTGCTGTTTGGGCTGGAATTATTCCTGTACCCAAATTTATTACAGAATATGGCTTTGTCAACATCTGTGTCTTCTGATTACAGTGATTCATTGTTCAAGAATTTCTCAGAAGCTCTCAACCAAGTAAGTGGATTGTTTTGCATGCCTTTCTAAGAGTGTAAATGATTTGACTTATTTAAGCAAGATAATTCTGTTATATTATTACAATTGTAATTGTAAATGTAACAAAATTTTGTATAGTACCTCTTGAGAGTCTGTCATAAGTGCTTATTTATTGTGATTGAATTTATATGTATTTAATCAATAATTTATTTAAAGCATTTTATGGTAGTAAAAATACTGGTAGTATTTATTTATTTAATAGCATTTATTTATTTAATGGAATTTATTTATTTAAGGCATTTATTTACTTTAAACGTGTCTGTTATACGCCATTTTCCGTTGTACTTGTTGTTGGAAGTGTCGTCCTGGGACTGAGACTTTAAAGTACAGAAAAGACAACAGCATTACTAGAACTGGACGACCATGACACACCGGTTGCATGGGGTTGTATTGGAGGTTGTCATGGCGATTGACTGGGATTTGAACTGCAAACTATCGTCTGAAAGACTGCAATGAGGAAATGCGATTTGTGTAACTATTAATTGGACTAATTAACTGTTCAAGACGGAGCATTCCGAGTGTCTTTTGTGTTTTGTTTTAAGGTTACCGTGGAAAAATCGGATGTAAACTTGGATCTAACAGTCATAGAAGAGGCGGGTGAGCTTGCTATAACTGAGGCAGAGAATCCCAAAGACCAGAGCAGCTCAGGTGACTCTGCCGACAACAGTGAGGAAGAAGAAAGTGAAAGTGATAGTTCAGAGGAAGAAAGCGAAAGTTCGGAGGAAGAAAGCGAAAGTTCGGAGGAAGAAAGCTACAAGGCCGATAAAGAAACCATTCTAGTAAAATTAGAGACTGTTCATATTTTGGAAACTTTAGAAAAGAACGAAAG
Organism: Aporrectodea caliginosa; assembly: GCA_020284085.1. Lineage (NCBI taxonomy): Eukaryota > Metazoa > Annelida > Clitellata > Crassiclitellata > Lumbricidae > Aporrectodea > Aporrectodea caliginosa. The sequence goes on along the minus strand of JACEVL010001238.1, from coordinate 199,776 downwards.
CTTAGAAAAGGATGAAAGTTAGCTTATTGGAAATAAAATGAAAAACATCAATTATTTTTGTTGTAAAGTCTTGAGTTAACAAATTGCAAAGCTCTGGAATGTTTGCAAAGTTCAATTTCAACGATATGTGTAATACGTTATTCAACAACTAATACAAAGCTTGCAATCTGAGCAACATGGCACCCCTCAACAACAACAGTGCTGTAAAACAAAATAGATTTTGCTGAAATTACAACAAAGGCTGACTTCTCGTAGAAGAATAAGGCTACAAATTGTATTTTCACACTTGCCATCTATCTGAAAGTTTTGGAATGTCGGAATTAACAGTGAAGTTTAGGAATGTATGAAAATAATTCAAAATAAACATCGTAGGCATAAAGAATTCCTGCTTGGAACCCATAATGTTGTGCTGTGCCTGTGTCGTTTAGTGACAAGTTGAATCGCAGTTAGAAGGCACAGAATCTGGATTAGAATATTGAAGCTAGCAACGGTTTCATATGTACAACACTCGAAAAATCGTTTCTAAGCAGCTAACATCTCATGAAATACTATCGTCGGTTAAAAGCTAAGCGACTACAATGAATTTTGAGTTAATCAGACATGCATGCATGACCTGAATTGCTGACTCGCCATGTGAAAAATGTGCAATGTGTTGGCTAGGTCTACACACACACATGCACACACATACACACATACACATACACACAGACTTGAAAGAATAACTTCATGGCCAGTCCAAAATGACATGTGTCTTTCTGATCATTTAGCGATTACACGTATGTACAAAATGCAAACGACAGAAAAACGATATACATGTATAACAAACCACACGAAACTGTCGACCAATTTGAACCAGATTTTTTGACAAAAATTGCTTTAGTAGTAAAAAATTCAAGCTTTGTACTCTTCTTCATTACTTATAATAAAAATTCCTGCAATAATAGACAGCAATATCGGTAAAACACAAGTTTTGCATTGACAATATCGGGATTTCGTACAACCTCGGATACGTGCGCTGAACTGATTTCTGCCAAAGATGTATGAACATTTGTGCATGATTTAACACTCGAAGCAGGAATGTAAAATTGGTTGTTTATTGCTTATGTAACTGTAAGGAATATGTCTCACAAAAATATTCAAGTGTTTTCTGTCGAGGTTAAATGGAATTAACTTGGCAATTCTCCTGGGACTACGCAAGGATACCACAACTATTAAAACCGAAAAAGAAGCTTACAGTGTGCAAGTTTCAGTTAATCTATGTTTTGGCTAACTGAGGTTGAATTGGCGTATTGAGAAAATAATGAACGTAGTAAGGAAACAATTAAATGTTCACAGTAAAATGCATAACTTAGAAGTAGAAGTTTACTTGCATTATGTGAAATGCAGAATGTTGATTAAGGTCACAGATTCTCAAGTCTGGTAAGCGTATTGCCCTGAAGCTGAAATTTTCAAACTTGTCTGCATAACCTGAGTGCACGGGTTTCTTCGAAAATGAAAGTGACATTTTCAAAGATAGTTTGTATGGAAGCACATAACGCGTACATTAACAATATGTCGCTAAAGACCTAAAACTACAGCCTGAATTACATTTACAGAGATGTCTTCGAGTCATTTAAGGAAAACGCTCAACTTCAGCTGGATAGTGGTATGCTGTACTGACATACTTTACAATAATGTTTACACACCAGAAGGCATGGAGTGCTGCATTTCATGGTAAAAGTATGTTACAGCCACATGAGATTATCGATATGGAACAGCTAACTGCAGTGACATCTGCCTCTGTCGTGAAGGACTTTGGTCGACGAGCGGCCATTTTCCTCTCATAGAATACCGAAGTTAGACGTGAGGGACAAGTCACTGAATAGCGATTCGTTTTCTAAAATCCACCCCGAGGACAGGGTGTTGTCGTTGTCACCCCAGTACATGTCCCCGATGTTGAGCGTGGGGTCGTTCGGGTCGTACTTCATATCGCCATAGTCCTCGATATCGGGGTACATTGATGTGCATGCTGGAAAGGGGCTGTTTGGCAGAAGGGGATCGAGAATGGGCAGCGACCCAGACTCCTGGCTCTCTTGGTCTGCGAAGCTGAATCTGTCAGAACCACAGTTAATGCTGATGTCGCGCTGCTTTTGACTGCGACCACTCTTTTCTTCTCCTTCGGTTGAACTGTTGTCCTCTCCGATACTGTTCAGTTTTTGGCGCTTGAAGGTGGGTGGTTTCGTATCGAGTTTCTGTTGGTCATGTCCGTGTTCTGAACGGTTGCTGGAAGCCGTCGTGGTTCCTCCGAGCGAGTTCATTTCCAGAAACCTGATCGACGCCTTTGAACTCCTTTCGAGGTATTTTTGAACGGTGGGACACTTGTCGGCGACTGACGACGACTGATTACGGATTCCTGCTGCAAGATCTGCGACAGTCTTGAGGAAGCTGTCGGCTGGAGAAGAGGCCACTGAGGTTGAGATGTTTGTTGGACTTGAAACAGAGAAGTCTGCGCTGCAGTTCAGTGAAATGCTGCCTTGAAGTTTGGTTGGCACGTTTCTGGTCAGTGAACTATTAGAATCGACTGTTTTCAAGGTCGTTTCGCTGTTCTGTTGATGATCGGTCTGGTTGGGGCTGCTCGAAGACTGGACGCCGGCTCCTTCCCTTTGGATTGGGGTAACGATGGCTGTTGGGAGGATCGAGGTAGGGTACGTGGCGGTGTCGCAGGCACGCGGCTTTATCAGTCTTAACGTGGCGACCTTCACCTGGCGGGATGGCTGTCCCGGGGAGAATCCAGGAGTACTGAAGACGCAGGACGGAACGAACTGTACGGAATGAGAAGTGCTGGTCACTGTACACCCCTGAGTAGCCGTCTTCAGGAGGACGGCTTGCAAGGATTGCTGTGTCTGCAGTGGACTGTTGATGGTTCTTCCACAGGCGTCGACGAGGGAACCGTTTGCGGCGAGACTGGGAGCCAGGCCCGAAGAGACGATGGCGGGTCCGGAGCTGATTGGGACGCCGAGGATCGGACCGAACTCTGCGGAGCGAAACAGTCGGATGTTGTTCGTGATGAAGTCCTGGGTCTTCTCGCAGGGTCCGCGGTTTCGATGGCCCCACAGGTTCTCCCTCGTCTTGAAGCCTTTGCCGCAGTGACACCTGAACGGCCGGTCGGACGAGTGGATCCTTTCGTGAAGGCGAACCGCGGAGGAGTCTTTGAATCGCTTCCCGCAGATGCTGCACTCGCATGGATACTCATCACTGTGACGGTACAGATGGTGCTTCTTCAGGTGAACCTTCAGCTTGAATCCGTTGTCGCACAGGGTACAGCGGTAGGGCCGCTCCTCGTTGTGCATGACCATGTGCTTTTCGAACGTTGCCGTCGAGGAAAACTTCTTGGCACACTTCTGACATTCCAGTCCGCCGTTGCACTTGGAGCTTCCGCCGCCGCCGCCGAAGTCCTCACTGTCCTTGGTCAGTCCCGTGTCCGAGTCCGTCAGATCCGATCCCGTCTCCTCCGTGGACGATCCGTCCTTGTTGTGGACGTCGAAGTCGAAGATCTCCAGGATGTTCTTGAGGTCCTGCTCGTTTGATAGGAACGTCTGGAGGCTCGGATCGAAGAGATCGCAGTCTGGTTCCGTCTTGATCGACAGGACGGATGCCTCTACTTCGCGCTTCATTCGCTCTGTCTCTTCATCAACCGGAACGTACGGCTTCGATACGGGGTTACAGTTCTGACCGATGCCACCTCCTGTCTTCTGCGATTGTCTTGGAGACCTGGTCTTTGTCCCACCCGCCGATGAAGACTGTCTTGGCTTGCGTACCCGTCGCATTGTTGTCGACCCAGGTTCGTTTTGATGCGTCGTCAGGGAAGACCCGGCTGCTGCGGCTGCTGCAAGAGCATCGTTGCGTCTTAAGGCCGACTTTCCGCAGGTCTTGCTGCGGTTCTCGTGGTGCCAGAGGCACTCGCTCGTCTTGAACGTCTTCCCGCAGAGGTTACAGCTGTACGGTCGCAGCTCCGAGTGGATGCGTTCGTGGGCGCGGACGGCCGTCGAGTCCTTGAAGCACTTGCCACAGACGCGACAGGTTTCCTTGAGGTCGGTGGTATGCTTGAAGAGGATGTGCTTCTTCAGGTGGTAGCGCTCCTTGAACCCGATGTTGCACATCTCGCAGACGAACGGACGCTCGTCGGAATGCGTTCGCATGTGGTTCTTGTAGTTTGAGTTCTGCATGAACGACTTGTTGCAGTACTGACAGGTCCACTGCTGCATCTCCGACGCTGCCACGACCTTCTTCTGCTTGGACCCAGCGCCGCCGCAGCTACCACCGCCGCCGGGCAGTCCTTGCAACAGATGAAGCTCCGCCTCCGTCACGTCTGATGCGGGGACCCTGGTCTCGCCCGTTTCGACGTACGGCTTGTGCAGAGGCATATGCATGCTGAGGTACTTTTCGCTGTCGAAGCTCTTGTGGCAGAGCGCGCAGACGAAGGGCGTTCGGTTGGAGCTCAGCTGCTGCCTCGAGGCGGACGCAGACTCTCTGGGCGTCGACGCGCCTTCCAGGTCCTCAAAAACATCAACGTCCACTTCTTCCGAGAGCCTCGACTGTCGAGTCCTCTCGTGAGTCTTCTTGGGTCCGTCCACTCGGACTTTGTTCGTCCGTCTATGGGACGGCTGTTGCGATTCGACGGATTCGACGCGTCGTTGCCTTTTCGTTATGGAATCGCTGAGTCTGTCGTATTCTGGATCAGTCTTGAGTCCAGCTGAAGCGTTTCTGATCGCTGCTTCGACGAGACAGCGGTCGGACTGCGACCACTCGAGGTTGGAGTCACCAGTTGACAGGTGGTCGGAGTGCTGGAAGAGCGAATCGGAGACGATCTCTTCCACTAGCATCTCCGTGAACTCCATCGACTGCTGGGCGCACTCGTTTGACGACATGAGGTCACTGGACGAGAAGGACTGACCGTTGAACAGATCTAGGACGGACCCCACCACCGCCGCCGCCGGATCGGACTGTCCCGGACTGTTGCGGTGTTCCGCCGTGAGGTGGACGTTGGACAAGGTCATGGCACTCCTGCGACCGGATGCCGCTGTCGTGACGCCTTCGGAGACTTTGACGAGGTCGGATTCATCGGTGACGGACCGACCGCTTCTTCGTTGGGGGACCATCGTCTCCGGATTTTCATTCTCCGTTTCCGCCAGGCGACACCGAGGAGTCCAGACGATCTCCCCGTCTTCAGCGCAGACCTCCATCTCCTCCTCCTCATCCTTCTCGCTGGACGACACTTCCACGTCCGTCTGGATCGTACTGTTGCTGCTTTCGAGGACAGACTCCGACGCCGATGCGCCTGCTTCCGCTTCCTCCAGGGGATCTTCGTGACCCAGACTGTCGTTGAACTCGGGCGACGAGGACCCAGAAGGCGGGGTGGAGTTGTTACGGATCGTCGTCTGGGTTCCGTGGACCGTTCTGTGCATCGTGAGGGTGTTGCGACTTCCGAAAGTCTTGCCGCAGACCTCACACTTGTGCGACACGGATCGGGAAGAGTGGTGGACGTCCACGTGGCGCTCCAGGGCCAGCTGGCGTCGGAAGACCTTCCCGCAGACGCATGGAAACTCCTTCGCTTTGTCGTCATGTGCCATATCCGGTTAGAGGAAGGCCAAGACGGTTAGTGGAAGGCAACGACGGTGGTTAGTCGAAGGTAAAGAAGGATAATGTTCAATATCCCGGCAGAAACCAATGTCGTTTGATAAGACAATTATTTCAGACTCTGAAATCGAAATCAAAGGACAGTTAGTGCTTCGTGTAAATACAGATCTTCAAAGTGCAAATTGATTGATTGATTGATATATTGATTGATTGATTGATTATCAAATCTAATCTTGAAACTTCATCATAATTCGTCTTCGTGAGGTTCTTAAGGGCCGTACATAAATAGCCATATACATACATCACTCGATGTTGGCTTCTATACAACATCGCATTCCAAAAGCATAATCCGTTGTTTGAGAGCACGGTCCGTTCTTATGAAGATTGTTTGCGTAATACATGTGCATATGCATAATACATATGCATGAGTCATATGCATATGTATGAGGTATATGCATATTTATGAGGCATAATAATTATGCATGAGGCATAATTATACAGTAGTCGTGAAAACTTCGCCTATTAGAAACGTTGCAACCCACAGATCAGAATTTACCGGCTGATGTAAGCGAGCGTGCAAAACCTCTGCTATGCCTTCAAGAATTCTTTAGCCAAGCGTGGGCTTCGGGTGCTTTGGTCCACTTCAAGTTGAACATTACTGGTCTTGCACAGGCTTTGCACTTGTGCGCTGTTAGTCAGCAATGTATAGGGTCTACTACTGAGCTTCAAGAGAACCGATGACACGCTCTCATTAGTCCATTCATCGCAGATTTACTCAAATGCTGGGCAAGATTTACCTGGCAAGTTTTCGGCTGCGTTATCAATTTTCACGTGAGGGATGACCGACACCTTCCTACTTAATCGTATACAACAGACAGTCCTACGCCTTCGAGGCTTTCTCTACCGCAACGAAACCCTCCTAAGCAGCTGCTCTGACTCCTCCTCTCTCTCTCTCTGGTCTCTCTGGCAACCTGACTCGGATCTTTCCAAAACATCTCTGAACCCCTCTGACATGTGTTTGGCCCCTCGATTTAGAATAGCCTCCCTTGGCACTCCGCTCTCTTGGTCTTATTTGGCCGCGCTGGGGTTGGGAGCGCCTCTGAGTAGTTCCCTTGAAGAGGCGCTATACAAATTCAAGTAATGAATGAATTATATGTCGCAGCGCTCGTGAATAAGCTGGTGCCCCGCGCTTAGCTTTAGATTAGCGCTTTAGAATTTGATGTTTGCGATCGCCATTACTAACAGAGATTCCCCCCCCTATATATAAAGGCTGCACACACCCACACACCAAAGACACAATCGACACGCCAAAGCTATAGTTCGCCTTGTGCGGTGCAGGACTGGCTTTGCCATCGACGTATTTTTGGTCGATGGGCTTTGCAATGCCGCGAAGCAGCAAGACGGGTTCCAACGGCGTTCGGTGCGACCAAATGCTGGCGCCGCCACGGGGCAGGTGCTTTCAGCGGGGACACAAAGACGGGGGTGGATCGGTACTGCTGTGTTGAGAGGGGTGCAGTGTTTTAGAACAGAGATGACTTGACAGATAAGTTGGCGTGTTCGCGGTCTGGCATGGCCCGACCGATGATAGGCATGATAATAAGCTGTGCAGAGCAAAGTAAATATCCGCGTCAACAACACAAGCGTGGTGCATGCAGTATATATATATATACATATATATGTATGTATATATATATATACATACATATATATATATACATATATATGTATATATATATATATATATATATGTATATATATATATATATATATACATATATATGTATATATACACTGCAAAATCAATGACAGTATACGATACTTAAAAATAGGTTAGCAAGTATATAGGCGCACGCAGATATAATGCCTACAATTGTGTCCCCTTAATTGTGTGCCCCCGAACATCCAATCTACTGTATGAGACAGACCACGCCACAAAATGTCGTTAAACATAGCATACATGCAGACTGGTTTAGGCCTTTCGTGTGGTTGCCAAGATGGCCGAGCTGCTTCTTAAAAACCACTCGGAATTCTTGGCAACCATCTTGGGCAAAAGTCCTGCTGCATACTGGCCTATTACTGGACTCAGTGCTCTCTCTCCCATGATGCTTTGCTTCCAGCGACTTCCGGTGGCCTAAACGCTTCTATCCAACTAGGCTCCTTCTAGTTTTATACAATAGATCGTTGGATACTATAGGTCTACCTATCATGTACAACCCATTTGTTTTATACAATCAGCCCCTTACATGCTTTCTGTATTGAAACTTTTAAAAGTTGCAAACTGTTAGGCCCTCTGATCAGCACGAACAATGGCGTCATCAGGCAGGGGCTTAGCCAAGGAAAAAATTCGGAGGGGGTTTTAAGATTTTGGGGGGGGGGTTAATTGGAAATGGTGGTATTTTTGACATCTTTAGTTTTTAATAACAGTATACACCGATTCTGAAGGAATAAGTATCTGGCAGAGAAGCAAAGAAGCATAGGCTACCTACACACCATGGCGCCATGAACTATAGCGCTGGCAGGAGCTCGACATAGCCCGCGCAAGCACCTGTTTTATATGGCCATGCTTGAGAGCGACGTTTTAGAGCTTGCATTTCGTTACAGAATTGTAGCTATCCAGGCCAGTTCTTTGCGTGAGCTTGGCAAATTAACTTGCTTCTCTTGGCCGTAACTATGTCCAAACTTCAAGTGCCTGATTGCCGTTGGCCCGTTTGAAATGCTCGTAATAAAGTATGTGTGTTTATAGCATGTAGGCTATGACTAAGCTCTAGGCCTATCATGCCGCCTATGTATATACTTTCCTATATACCTGATACGCACACGGCATTAACTGCTCACGAAAACTATATGACACTTGAGCAGCACGATAGCAGTTGACTTTGATACACTTGCGATACAGGCCTGTGACGTAAATTCCTAAATAAAGGTCAATGTTTTGCCGTAAAAGAAAAGTAAAATCCGGTCATAAAATTATAATTTAAAAATCTAATGATTTATATAGCGCCGCTATCTTACAGCCAAATGCAAGTTTCAAGTGACACAGCGATCAAAAGCCATGATACGCTGCAGAATCACAGTTGAAATGCAACAGATATAATAATTATGAAGAAGTTTGTTTGAAAAAATTACACTACATATCTACACTATATACAATCGGTCACTCGGGCCATGCAGTGCGTTGGTATCTACAATATAATGTACACTACACATTCGGTAACTCGGGCTGGTGTGTTGGTATCTAGTATCTACATTCTACAATATACATTCAGACATTCGGTCACTCGGGCTAGTGAGTTCACTGTGTTGGTATTTCAACACTTTCAACATGGAAACGACGGAATTTGTTGAAGATTAGTCACAAAATGCGATATTTCCTCAGCCAATTCTGTGCAAGAAGGGCCTTCAAATGATATTTCTCATGTAGGCCTAAGGAACAGCATACACTACTTGGCATACTAGACTGCGGTGCCGTGTGCTGCTCTATAATATGAATCTAAGGCTTTTACCGATATACTTGCTGTAGACTAGCTAAGAGAGAAAGTGCTCGTGAACAAGATGGTGCCCTGCGTAACTTTAAAGTAACGCTTTAGAAAGTTGGAGATTATGACTACGGTTACGACTATTTATGCATACGGAAATTGTTTTATAGCGCCAATAATAACCTAACCTTAGACAATAGCCTACTTGGTCTTATAAATTAATTGCATTTTTACACACTCTGTGTACCAGATAGATAGCGGTGTGCCTATCTGTTCGTGCAGCAATAAACGAACATAACAATGAAAGATGAATCGATCGAAGCCAAATTCTGCTTCCCAAATCCAATAAAATATTAAAGAATCCCATTGTTTTCCATTGTCTGCGAATCGCAGGTTCGAACCTGTGTATAACAACCTTGGACAGGTTGTTCGCCAGCTTCTGTCTCTGTCACAAACTCACAAAGCATAGAATTTGGTACCAGCCTAATCCATCAATCAATCATCCAATCAATCAATCGAAATTTATATAGCGCCCCTTCAAGGTCTGTCCAGAGGCGTTTGCGAGCATATGTCTCTGTCACAGAGCATAGAATTGGTACCTGCATAATCAATAAGTCAATCAATCAATCAATCGAAATTTATATAGCGCCCCTTCAAGATCTCTACCAGAGGCACTCCCGACCCAGGCTATGCGGAAAAAGCACCCTTAAGGAACTGGTATACAACGGCGAAGGAAGGACCCGCGGGAGGGAACGGACTTCCAGAGGAAGCCCGTTCCGCGTCACTTAGCCAATAACACACAGAGAGAGCGTAGCTGCATTGTTGCTGTGCGGGCAGAAGGAGCATCGAAGCCACCGTGGGCAACAGAGCGAAGGCGACAGCGGCAGCGATGCCCACCGTGGGACGAGACGGAGCCGAAAAGTAAACGATAAATGATAAATCCTACGACATATCATTGGCCCCTTTTCCAGGTCCTTGGGATGCGTCCATCGCTGGTTCAAGGTCCGAAGAGCGGGAGATGGATACGTTCCACTATGCAATACAATGCAATACAACTGCATTTGATATTGCCCTCCTTACCAAGTCCAGAAGTGCACACGCCGATACGACAGGACATCGATCAACCAAATCAATCAATCAATCAATCGATCGAATAAACTTGATATAGCGCCCCATCAAGATATCTACTCAGAGGCGCTCAGCATTTGTTCGCGAAGGGCTTGCTAAAGGTCCCTACACAGTGACCGTCTCAGATGAGGAGGATTGAACCCGTTCTCTCTGCGTTACAAGGCGAACGCTCTAACCATTCGGCTATCATGCCCAACTGTGACACTTTTGGAGTTTTACTTTATTTTCATGTTACTTTTTCATAAACGAGACCAAAATGTAGAGCTGCAAAACTTGTATAATAATAATAATCTTTTCTTTATTGAAGCGCCTGACAAACGCACTGCGCTGTGCATTTACATGTTGTGCAATTTAAATCTTAACTACTAACAGAACAGACAGCCTGCAATACAACGGCGCTAATAGCAGCCTACAAAGCATATCCGCCCTACGGGACTCGAACTCGGTACCTGTCGCTCTCTACGCCAGATGTTATCCAATGCGCTATCGGGCCCCCACCTCCGAAAGTTATTGCTCGCTAACAAGCTCGATGCTAGCTCGTGAATAAGATGGTGCCCTGCGTTTAGCTTTACAGTAGGGCCTTAGAAATTTGAAGTTTACGATTACGATTTAAAAATTACAGCGCACACAGTGCAGTTAGTGCAAATTCTCATACTGGCAGAAACCTGTCTGCGATAAAGAACTATATGCTCTCCACTTCAAACAGATCTAGTGCTGAGCAGATCGAGTCACAAAATCACAAGTACCTGGATAAATCGGAGTAGAAGAAGAAGAAGCAAAGCCAGCCAGACACTTCATACTGTATTAACGTTCGCATTCAGTTCGCCGCCCGCCTCCGTCTGATTGTATTTACCTAAGAAAGCTCTGCAGGCCGGTCACGCCTGATGCGCACTCTGCCGGCTGAAGAGCGACCCCAGCGGCCAGGTAGGCTCTACGGCCGCCGCCACTGGCCAGGTAAGGCCGTCGTTGGCTGGTTACGAACGACACCATAGGCTCTCATAAGTTTTATATGAGTTATAGGCTATAGGCTACGTATTAGTTGAATATAATGCATACTAGTAGTTGTATATATATAGTAGTTATATATATATATATAACTAATACACACTGTCGTTGTGTAGGCGTAAACTTATACATAAAGAGTGACTTAATGTAATATATATATATATATATATACATATGCGTGCTTGTAGGCCTACATTATGTTGACAATATCTGCTTCAAATATGGGGTCATTTACTAATATTATGGTTGATAAAAGGCTTATATATATATACATCACATATATATATATAAAAATATGAAATGTGAATGTTTGCATAGCTATATTATGCATATAGTGGCCGTAACTGGTTGATTTATATATATGCATAAAAATATATATATAAATATATATATATATATATATATATATATATATATATATATATATACATGTCTACATATACAAATATATATAATCCTCTGTACATATATGAACGTTGCGCGTGTATCTGTATATATATATTTTTGTATGGCTGTTATAACTGCCTCCTCCCGCATGGGTATACCTGACTAATATGGTTGAAGATGACTGCAGACCAGAGGATAAGAGGAATGCGAGCAATGTGCGGCCATTGTTCGTGTCCGCTTGTTCTGCCAAGCGTACAATAAGATTGTCGACAGCGTGGGTGGAGCGCCCACTGACAGAGAAGCTTGGGAAAGTCACAGGCTAGCAGCCAGATTTTTTTTACATTAGGCCACGCAGGTGACTTCTAACATGCTAAGACAGGCGGTTCTGATTTATAAGTTGGGAGAATTTTCAAATGATGATGATGACCCAGGCAATGTGCAATCATGTGACTGGTTCCCCTTTGTAGTCGTTATCTAGAAATTTATAAAGCGCTACTTAAAAGCGAAGAGCAAGGAACCAGTTTATTCACGAACGCTGCGTCGCGTAAGAGGAGTTACAATACAACGGTATATGGTACAATACAATAAAATCGTATTTGATACAATAGTATTTCTCACAAAAGACCTTTTCACACGGTCCAATATTGACTGATTTCTCCCTGCTCCTCAAAGTGCTTCTGAATGGTTGCTTCGAATCATCGACAGCTTACGAATTACGGAACTCAAAATAATCTGTACTATTATTAGGCTGTTATTAGCATACTATTAAACAATATAACATCATTTGATACAATACAGTACAATAGAATTTGATGTTGCCAACATTCCACCGTTCAAAAGTGCACATGCGACAGAACATCGATAGCACTGAGCAACTTTGAGCGAAGGACTTGCTCAAGGTCCCTACACGTCACAGCAACATGCTTCGGGCGAGGCTCGAACCCGTACTCTCCGCGTTACAGGCCGAGCGGTCTAACCAGCCACTGTGCCTCACGGTTGTCCAGTGATACCAAGTGTGGCGCTTTAGAAGTTTGGAGCTTACGATTGCGATCCAGAATCCGACGGTTTATGTGTACTGCACGAAAATCGGTTGGGTGAACACAGAGAAATGCGTGGGGTGCCAAACCCCGGTAGACCTATAATGGGCCAGAGGCTGAACTACATAACTGACGATAATTATATGGATATGATGCATAAAGCGTTTCCTTAAACACGGCCACCGCCAAGTTATTATCGTAGCTCGAACTGCTTTAATTCTGCTCCGGGCCTGTTCTGGTCCAATATTCAATGCAGCCCACTGGGCTTAAGTTCTGGCAGCAAAGTTGAAACTCTGACAAAAGCTGAACTGCTTGTTTTCTTAAAAGTATGGCCTGGCCGCTGTAAACAATAATGTTTTTGTTGCTGTAAGTTAGTAAATAACCAGCTACATTATATATATATATATACTATATATAAGTTATTCACCCATAGGCCTATATAATACACTATATACCCATCCACACACACACACGCACACACTGACACACACTGACACACACACACACACACACACACACACACACACACACACGTTATTAACTATATAATATTATGTCTATCAATGCACGAGGCGGATGGCTAGCCCTCTCCCTCCCGCTTCCCGTTCCGGCGATGTACGGCCGGTGTACTCATCAGAGCTGAGTTGGCTAGGGGGCGCAGGTGGAGCAGAAATCCCCGGGTGGGGTTTTAACGGTCGCCAATCGTCGCCCTCCTCCTACATGCAGGCTTGATACTGGCACCACTCGAATTTAAGGCAAAGAGGCAGATTTCCTTAACTAAATTAAAACACTGTAGCTCTACGTATCAGTAAATGTGACGTGGGTGTCAGACAGGGGTTCTTCAATCTGGGCAACCGGACTGGAACCTCCACTGCAAGGACATCGCTCTTCTGATAGGACGCAGCGCTCGTGAATAAGCTGGTGCCCTGCGCTAGCTTTAGAGTGGCGCTTTAGACAATTTCGATCTTACGTTTACGATTACGATTTGCAATCATATACGTTGCCACTAATTTGTGTCCTGCAATGTTTGAGAGTAGAGGACATCACTGACGCCAATTACAGAGGTGACTACGTTCGTCCCTATGTCTGAACTGGTGTGCTGTTTAAATTTCGAAAACAACGACATCGCTCAAGTGACGGACGTCAAACCGTTTTCCGATGTATTTACACATGCTTTGACAGTTGCGGATAGCTCTGCGTCTATGATTGCAGACCAGACCGGCTTATACTTGCAGATTGGCCAACAGTTTGAAGATTGCAGTACGGCTTATCTTCGCCTATACGCTTGCTAATTAGTTGATTAATGAGGGAGATGATATTTACGGGCCTTAATGAGATCGTGCGTTCAAAACATGCATAGTTTAGAAGAAAGAAGACAACAGAATCCCGTCAAAATAAAACGGGGTCTATCGACTGTTTTACTGTAATATTTAGATAAGTTTTTCCCGAGCCAGACTGGAAAAATCTGTCGCAACTAGTACCATCTGGTGAGTTGATGGGTAACTATGATGGCACGAGAAATAGAAGCGTGGGAAGAATTCAAATGGACGAAATGCCTGACGTGTTTAGATGAATGCACAGGGAATGCAAAGATATTCTATAACGTAAGAGTCTCTGTGAATGAAGAAATGAGTGAATAGCTGAATTACAGGATAATAGATGACTAGTGTATGAATGGATGGCTGGATGGATGGAGGGAGGGATGGATGGAGGGATGGATAGTTGGATGGATGGATGGACGGATAGATGGATGGATGGATGAAAGGAGGGAAGGAGGATGGGTGGATGGATGGATGGATGGAGGGAGGGAGGATGGGTGGATGGATGTATGGATTGATGGACGGAAGGGTAGATGGATTGATGAAGGTAGATGTGGATGAAGAGAGGGTTGGATGAAGGGAGGAATGGATGGATGAAACTCATGGATGGATGAAGGGGAGGGAGGAGAGATAGAGGATAAATTATGCTTCAGCAATTTACCTATGGTCATTACTACAGAGTCATCTCAGTCGGCCGGAACCCGCAGTCGTTGTACTTTGTTCCACAAAACAAACGCTATCGTGTTTCCGTAGGAGCTCATCCTCCTCCCACTCCCTATCCTCTTCCCTCCTTCTGCTTTTGCTCCTCCTCCTCCCTCCTCCTGGTTGAACGACCGAACATTCGTCCGCTGTCAGGATCTTGGTCCGCTGTCATTAGGTATTTGTACTTGGGAGACCAAAGAGCGCCCTCAATAAAGTTGTTTTCTTAAGTGTCCCATACCTCTTCAGGTTCTCATCATACTATCTCCCTTCGCCTACTCCTCCTTGGTCGAACTCATCCTATTCCTCCCTTCTCCTACTCTTTTCTCCTCGTACTACCCCTCCTCCTCGTCCTCCTCTCATCTCCTACTCCTCCTTGAACGTTTTCCTCCTCTTACTCATCCTCTCTTCTCCTTCCTCCTCCTCCTCCTCCTACTTCTCTTCTTCTGTCCTCCTGCTCCTACCTCCTACTAGTCCTACTTTTCCTCTCACTCCTTCCCATCCAGAAGTTGAATTACTATTGTCCTGTATGTGCTTCAGCCAAACGACCGCCCATAACTTACCAGATCCTTCGATGACCAATGGTCAAGTGCTACATACACAGTCGCAGTGCATGGAAAGGACCACAGAGACCTAAAGCTCGTACAGGTGACTATGTGCCTGACAAGGAACAGCTGAACGACCTTTGACCCACAGATCTTTGGTATGGTCACGGATGAACGAATACACGCTCAGTCATGTGGATCTTAGAAACCCATGCCTGAGAAAACACGCGCCCACACTAGCGATTTATTTACTCCGAAAATCGAGATCTATTATCGGCCTATTGCAGGCGAACTGTATAGGCCTCTCAGTGGGTCACAGGCCTATGAACAACCAGCCATTTGGTGAAGATTAAACCCTATAGACCAACAGGTCAGCGTAACATGCGACCCAAGCGAAGAATAATAACGCTTTCGGAAGATACCATAGTTCCGCACAATAGCCTTGCAGTGGTTCCCATAAGTTTCGAAGAGATATACAGGCGTAGGGCATGCGTAGAAAAACGCGTTGCACGAACAGTGGACACGCGATGCGGGTCATCAAGGCATTGAAAACATGTTATGATGGGTCACGGTAGCCGAGTGGTTAGAGAGCTCGCCTTGTAATGCAGAAAGTACGGGTTCGAACCTCCTCCCCTGAAAAGGTTACTGTGTATACAGACCGTGAGCAAGTCCTTCACTCACAATTGCTCAGTGCCATAGATCGATGATTGGTCACTTCGTAATGGTGTTTAAGGTAGAAGTATATCAAGGTAATGGCAAACTTAGGTAAGAATAAGGTGGGGTAAGGGGTCGTCTATAAATGACGGCACACAATTTTGACTCCATCCCTAGGTGCGTGACTCATTACGGTAATGTAATGCAGGGTAAGGTTAGAGAATGGTAATGTAAATTTAAATGTAATCACTCATACTGTTACATATATCTTTTTAAGCAGGATTGCGCATGCATATGAAAAATGTAAAGTGGTGTAACGTTAACATCTTCTAAGTACCTATGTGTTCAACGTCAAGACATCTCGTAGTAGCAGTAGTAGGCTAGTTTCAGTTTAACGACACTGTGATAACAAAGATCACTAGCGTCGCCATCCTCCTTTAACCAGGCTTGGGACTGGCACTGCCAGAGTACAAGCAGTGGCGGAGTTCTTAGACATCACGTGATGGCGCGCTATATTTTTATAGCGCTCTAGTAGGTCGATCATAATGTCGAAGGTCGGCCTCTAAACAAGTCCTGCATTGACCTTATAATTATGAGCGAGGGACAAACCATGAGAGCTTTGAAGAGGACAGAATGAAAGCAGTCACTCATTTCTGAGGTCACAGAAGTCCACAGCTGAAGAGGTTAGGCCTTGGTCGTCTACGTTTAGTCGTGATGTCGTGAAGAGTCTGAACTGACAGTTTCACTCAAATACGTTTATTACACGGTCGTACACGAACTCAACAGCTGTTCACGTGGTCGCAGTTATTCAGCTTATTATGCATTAATGTGTCTGAAAATAATTATACAATGACCAATCATTAACCGATTGGGACTTGCTCAAGGTCTTCACGTAGTAAAACGTCTCAAGGAAAAGTCTCAAACTCGTATACTCTCCGCGTTACAAGGTGTGCGCTCTAATTAATTGGCCACTGTGTACCGTAGCTGATGTGGCGCGTTTCTGATATCCTGTGGTGAATTGGCAACTATACTCGGGCGAAGTGACAAGAAAAAAACATGTTATGAAGTGGCCAAGACTAACGGCTTTAGGTAGGCCTCTACCTCTCCTATACACCGTAAGGTTAAATGTTCATATAATACATATGCGCCTAAACAGGCCTATATATTAGGTCTATTATATAACTCCACATTATTATTTTAGTCTACGTGTTTGCCTATGCATAATGAAGAAGCCTTAGGTTTCGATACAGGCTGCTTGTGATTGCGATTGTAAGTATGATTGCTACAGTCTGTTATTCTATGCATGAGTGAGATGATACTTCATTCCAGTGGTCGCGATGAGATGGACAGAGACTGGGAGTGTTCCGTTCCCGATAGAAATCTGTAGGAGATGATGGACTGGGCACTGACTGCATGGGAGTTCCCCTTCCTGCCTCTATCCTTTCCATGCATTCTTCTCCCCCTCCATAATCAGATCTCCCACTGGTTTAGCAGCAGTCTGTCTCTGTCTGTCTCTGTCTCTCTCTGCCTATCTTTGCCTCTCTCTGTCTCTCTGCTTGCTATCTGTGTCTCTCTGTATCTCTCTCTCCTCACTCTGTCTCTCTCTCACGCACGCACACATACAAACATAAACATACACAGACACACATAGGTAACAATGCACACAGACAAAAGCTACCTCCTCTCCTCTCCTCCCTTCCTTCCTTCCTTCCTCCCTTCCTCCCTCCATCTCTGTCTCTCCCCTTCCCTCTTACTCTATATCTTTCTCCCTCTCTCTTCCTCCCTTCTGCCTCCCACTCTGTGTGTGTGTGTGTCTGTCTGGCTGTCTCCCTCCCTTCTGTGTGTGTGTCTGTCTGTCTCCCTCCCTCTCCCTCATTCCCTCTCAGATTCAAATGCTGGTTGCGCCCATGCGTGAAATGGTTGACTAAATCCGACAGACAGACAAGGCTTTTGAAGAGCACAAGACTGTTTCTTGAGACTGGGTCCAATGAAAAGTCGAACAAAATAAGTTTTCGAGACGAACCGAACCGTTAGAATGAGGGCAGACAAGCATCGAAGCGTGGCTGGCGGGGACAGTACGTCTGCAAAACAGTCTGCGTTTCAATCAAAGACAATTCAAAGGACGTTTTGAAAACGATTTATCGGAAGTTCAAATTTGAATGTTGGTCACAAGTTCACAACTGCTAACAAATTCCAGGAATTTTTCATATTATTATTGTTACTAAGCTTATTGCTACTATTGTTACTGTTACTGTTACTGTTATTATTGTTACTATTGTTGTTGTTATTATTGTAATTATTATTATTATTACTATCATCGTCGTCGTCGTCGTCATCATCATCATCATCTGAAGATTTATCCGAAGAGTAATACGAAGATTATAACGAGGATTTTATTAGAAAATAATGTGAAGATTTCATGAGAAGATTTTACCATCTAAGAGTGCGCATGTGAATGCATCGTTTGCGGTGTACGTCATTTAGAAGCTATCTTCTGATATAAGAAGAATCTAAGACTCAATTTTACAATGATACATCGAGATTCTTGGCTACTGATGGTGTCTTAATGGAATATTGACTACCCAAGTCTCTATGCATTATACGACATTGCCTTAAGTAGTTACTGTTTAATGATGCTGTGTCGTGACAAAGATTATCAGCGTCGCCCTCCTCCCTTATCCAGTCTTGGGCCTGGAA
Organism: Aporrectodea caliginosa; assembly: GCA_020284085.1. NCBI lineage: Eukaryota > Metazoa > Annelida > Clitellata > Crassiclitellata > Lumbricidae > Aporrectodea > Aporrectodea caliginosa. The sequence goes on along the minus strand of JACEVL010001238.1, from coordinate 181,213 downwards.
CCGCCCGAAAGCGGCAGTGACAGAGTTTCTTCACTAAAGTGGGAGCTCCTGGCCTCATATCGAACAACCGTGAAACCAAATGTAGCTAATAGGGGTTATTTATCCTGGTCGCTTTAGAGCCCAGAAACTTATCCGTCAATGTGTATGGCTGAAGCAGAAGAGCAGTCCCTTAACCTAGCCCTGAGGCAGCCATGGGTATGAAGTGTTATCGACTTCATTTTCTTAGCCTCGGCAAATGAGGTCGGGTGGCCAGTCCTTTCCCTCGCCGTCTCACCTTCACACCGACAGTGTACAGTCAATGTACTCATTACAGCCGATTTCGCTAGGGGGCGCAGGTAGTGCAGAAATCTCGAATCAAATTTCTGCCATGGCGGGGATTTGAACCCCCGACCTCTCCGTTGACAGTCCACTAACCACTACACTACCGCGCAACCACCACTGTTTGTTTTATCTAAATCGCGTGCATTGTCCTAGAGATGAACTTGGCTGAACCATACAGCATGTTGACAGCGGTTTTGAGCCAACTGTTCATCCTAAAGTTCTGTGTCGTTAAACTCAAAAGTCGTTATGACCCAGTTAGAATTTGACCCAGTTAGAATTTGGCTCCTGATTTTCTAGCCCCACTTCAGACACGACATCTAAGAAAACAACCGCTATTGTCTGTCTTATAAGCAGGACAATGAGGCCACTGGGTCACCAAGAAAATAAACTACGCTCACACACTCCAACACACAGATATAATATCAGCTTACCTGGTTGCAGAAACGTGAGAAATCTATAAACATTAACGGAGCGACCAGACAGTCTCACGCATCACCACGATATATCACTTCGAGAAGATGATACACCATTACACCTGTAAGACAAAAATACACCGTGGGTTAAAATAATTAGCCACCTTTTCAATCCCACGTCGGACAGAACGTTTTTTTATGGTGTGGCTGTTGGGAGATACTGTAGAGACAGATGCGGCCATGGAGTATGGGCAAAAATAGTAATTAATTGACAAAAATGAATATATTATATATATATATATATGCATTGATATATGCATATGCACTAAGTATATATATATATATATGCATTACTATACATATATGCATTAATATCAATTTATATATGTATAGATATACCTACATATAGGTAGATGTGTGTGCATGTATTAATGTGCTTTTATGCATCAGTCATTTCCAAATTCTTATGTAATAAGGTTGATTAGCGTATAAGATGGTAATTAGAAACACTTAATTACAGTGTTTGCTGCTTCGATGAACATGTTTTCACCTGGGCATTTCTATCCGAAACCTATTCCGCATTGGGTTATGACAGCTAGAGAAATTGTCCTTGTACACGGGTTATAATGCCAGATACAGTCCGTCACTATACACTGCAACTAAAATTCTTAAATAAGTTGCCTGAGAAGAACCTGTAATGAGTCTTTCTAGAACAGGCGCTATATAAATCTCTGATTGGAAGTGTAATAATAACATTTGAAACAAGCTACTTGTCTTCTTATTGCCTCTGCTCCATCATGCGCTATATAATTGTACGATTACGATACTACTTTTGTTGGTGTACACGTTGGAAAGATATGTTAGACATATTAAAGCCCATAAGTAAGTAAGTATATTCTTTATTAACCAATTGCTAATCGTACTTTGGTGTACAGACATCTTATAAACACAGTATAGGCCTAATCTGAGGGCCTTGTCTAGAGTTCCTTTAATTTTTACCAAGTCGACTACTTTTTATTCATGCACCAGCTGAAAGGGAGCATTTTTTCTGATAAAAATTCTTCACATCACTTCTCAAGCGTAGGCTGTACGACGATTCATTTTTTTATGAGCCACTGCGTCGCATTCTTAGCTGAGAATTCTTTCAGAAAAGATTTTTATCCAGAAAACAATCTCTCACAATAACTGCCATCTGCAGGGATACGCCTGGATGCACTGGCTCCATTCTTTTAATAGAACTGACTAAGTGTAGTATGGACATACAATACATACATACAAACTATACATACAATAGATTGACATACGTTCAATACATACAAACAAACACACGTTCCCATTCTTGTGCAGTCCTTTTATACACCTTAATATAGGTATGCGGTATAGATTGATAAGGTAAGAAATTAAGAATATGGTAATAATAGGTTGGGAATGAGGCCATAATGAGGTAAGAATTAGCTAAGGATAAGGCAAGAATACGGTAGCAATAAGTTGAGGATAGGGCTACAAGAATAAGGTAAGATTTAGGTAGGAATAAGGTACTCGATATTGTTATATATAACAGTATTACAAGAATGTGGTAAGAATAAGGCCAGATTTTGGTACAAATATGGTAATAGATATTGTTATGTAACAGTATTACAGGCATATGGTAAACAACAAGGTCAGATTTAGGTATGAACAAGGTAATCGATATTGTTATGTATCCAGTATATTATCATAAGAGGTAGGGTGTTGAAGTTCAACGACAAACAATCAATCACAACAACATTTCAAAAACAATATCACCGATTAGTCTAGTCCTAAGTAACATATTGATATGTGTTTATTTTTATGTTACGCGTATCACATAATAATCTCATGTGTTGGTCATCATCAATAATTGATGCAGAAAATATCACGTGCTGATTAGTCATCAATATTAGTGATCGAAAGAAATCAGTGATTGATTGAAGTGTCAGAGATCAATTGACCAGGAGGTTTTGGTCGATACTCGATAGAAACCGTTGCGTTTTAACCAGCTCTTCTGTTATACAGACGGGAGTGCATTCGTACTTATTTTTTAAATATTTATTATGCATTTATTAAGCGCCACTATCCAATGACCAAACATCAATCGATGGCGCTGTGCAATTGTGAGTGAAGGACTTGATCGAGGTCCCTACACAGTAACCGTCTCAGAGGAGGAGGATCGAACCCTACTCTCCGCGCTACAAGGCAAGCGCTCTAATCAAGTGGCTGCCCTATTCGAGTGCACAGTGGTCGAGTTTGCTGTATATACACTCATACATAAATACATATATACATACATACATTATTATTATATTCGTTTATTGGTAACAACCAAAAACTGATAGTCACATCGCTATCAGATACATTGTGATTAAACAAGAGTTTACATGCATACACACATAGTTACATAAATACACACATAGTTACATAAATACAAACACACACACATACATACATACATATATACATAAATACATACACATACATACATACATGCACATGTATACGTATGTGCATACCTACATACATACTGTACGTACTACCATAAGCTTATACATACAAACGCGTATATACACATTTATGCATGTAGGCACAAATGCATGTGTGCAAGCATACATCCGCACATGCATACGACAAGCATAGGTACATGCATGTATATATATGCGCGTGTCAGGACATTTAGTATAGCGCATTTTAAATTAATTGAAGTTAAGTGCGGCACTTATGACAATCTAACAGATCTTAACAGGTGCGCTTTACCGCAGATTGCAAATACATGCTGAACAGTGTCAGAGGCAACATGCGAACACACAAAAGAACATGCAAACGTACATCGACGAAAACCCTTAACAGTATTTACACGACCCCGACATGACCCCGACATAAACAATCTTAGCATGAACTGATTGCTTGGATGACCTTAGTTCTAGTTCTGTACTTAAGAAATTCGCTTATCTCGAAATCGAACAATTCGTGGCACTGATAAGAAGCGATTTTTAAGCAGTCGCTATTTTTAGCAACATGGTCCCCTTCCCCCTCGTCCCTCGATCCCCCATCTCGGTTGTCATCGATTTGAATGACACTTGTCATGCTGCCCAATGTCAGCGCTGATGTCCCTGCATTGCAATCGATCTATGGATTGATTGATTGATGGTAGCACGAACGTACGCAATACGAACTTCGATCTAAGCCTTGTTGGCCATTGACAGAGAATGCGATGGTCTAGTGGTGAGTGACATGGCCTGTCAGTCGTGTGGTTGAGGGTTCGAATCTCCCCCACTGCCGTACTCGGGTGGAGCCAGTCCCAAGCCTGGATTAAGTAGGTCGACCCTAATCATTAAGATATTCAGAGATTTCTGCTCCACTTGCGCTACTGGCGAAAGATGTAAGAAATGAGCACATTGACCGTACACTGTGATCTACATGGGGGGATCATGCGCCGACCTAAGGGGCTTGCTACCCTCCCTCATATGCCGTGGGTAAGAAAATGAAGTTGCTAATACTTCACATAATCATAGCTGCCTATCTGGATTAGCTGATAATTTTTTCGTACTTGCTTTCTTGTGAATGATATACCACAAGAGTGGACCGATGACGTCAGATATAGAATTTATACCAGTGCATAAATTACAATATGAGTTGTATATTGAATTCGGTTTAGACATCTGTCTAATCCACAATCTAGACTTTCGACTCATCACAGATAAAGCATGGATAAAGCAACTGCTTCAGCGAAGCTATAAATCGGCAAAACCAGGCAGCTATATTGATTATTGAGACCTAAAAGCGAGCCGAGGTAGGCCTATGCAGGCCTAGAAAATGTGGATGACTAATGTTTCTTTCATATTTTAACAAACTGAAGTGGGAGGCCGACATGCTGAGCCTGATATTTTTCAGACGCGTAGTAAAAGCCTGGTAAAAACAGATCTGAATTTAAATTGTGTTTACAGGTCAACAGGGCAGCTCGATACAGGCCTGTGACTTGGTTATGCGGTTGATTGATTGTTTTGCTGGTTGGTCGTGTTGTTAGGTGGCTGGTTAGGTGGCTGTTTGGTTTGTTGATTGATTTGTTGACTGGTTTGTTGACTGGTTTACTGACTGGTTTGATGATTGATCTGACTGTTTTGGTAGTTGATTTGTTTATTAATTACCTAAAAGGTGTTAACCCTTTAATGACGAGCATGTACTAAAATGTATGGGAAACCAATGCAGCTCGTCGTTAAAGGGTTTTTAAAGTTCGTTAGAATAAAAAGCTCAGCAGTAAGTTGGTCAATCAGTGTTAAGATAATTAGATAAGTCACCACCGTTAACAGTTATCTGTTAACAGTATGTGTGTGTGTGTGAGTAGGTGTGTGTAGGTGTGCGTGTGTTTAGGTGTAGGTGTGTTTGTTTGTGTGCGTCTGTGTGATACGACGTAGCGCTCGTGAATAAGCTGGTGCCCTTAGCTTAGCCGTAGAGTAGCGCTTTCCAAATTTGGAGTTTACGAGTATACGATTACTATGTGTGCATGTATGTGCGCGTGTACATTGCAAGTGGGATGCGACAGTTCTGTGTATTGATGGAAAGGGTGTAATGGCACTTGACCTGTGAGAGTTTCCTTGAGCAGGTGATTAATTAAGATTAAGACTAATTAACAGCATTACTGATTACCTTTAGACTGATCTAAAGTAAATATGCATATATATATATATATATATATATATACGGTGCATGAACGTCATGTCGTCCTTGCCCGATTGCTAAGATTGATTTGTTGACTGTGCTGATTTTCATTCACTGTTATCCATCACAGAACACTGTTCTCACAAACCACTGATGTCATAGCTTAGAGATTGGCCGACTAATAAATAGTGACCAATTGCTAAAAATCAGAAAATATAATTGAAATTTTGACAATGCTCCTCTTAGGAAATGCCTGCTACTTAGATTTTAAATAGAATTTGTAGGCCAATAAAACAGATCGATAATAATCTATATATGACTGTGTATAGTTATTAGTTATCTAGGTAACACAATGACGTTTCCCCCAAAAGCTATGGCTACGATGACTTAAATGCATCTTCATTGATCAAGGCGTAACTTTGCCCCTACAAAGTGGGGTGACCAAACCCTTCCTACCTCCCCTTCCATTTCCTCTCTTCCAAAAAATGACGCTGCCATGTAGCGCACAAAATTTTCAGCACAGAACCAAAAAGTGTTGGTGACTGTCACCACTAAGTTTAAAAGTGGTGGTGGCTGGACACTTTTAAAAGTAGCGGTGATTTGACAACTCACTGTCACCATTAAAGTCAGAGGTGGACTATATATGAAGCCGGGCAACAAGAAACGCTAAGAACCACAAAGAAACCGGAAAAGTAGGCTAAGTCTTAAGTTCAAACGGAAAAACAATCAATTGTACAAGAGTCGAGAAACTTGAGTCCTTCTGTGCTTCAATACAAGCAAGAGATGGAGTTTGTAATAGAGCTATTGTAAATTGTAATTGTAATTGTGATAAAGCCAATCTATATAACTGGATAAGTATAGTGAGCAAGTTCTCGAGTGCTTTAAATTATCGGTTGCCAAGTTGCCAACACGAGCGCTAAGAGTTAGTTAGACAAGAAATATAATTATTTTCCATTATATCTTTTCAAAGTAAGAACATTTTCAGCTTCATGAATAGATGCCGAAAGGTGTACGCCTACCAGAAATAGCCGGGTCAATCTGATTCCGTCTGAAATAGCCGGGTCAATCAGATTACTCCTGAATGTTGTCTTTGACATCCAATGCTGGTACAGTAGGGTTAATCGATTGTTGTTTTGTCGGCGTTCAACTGCAGGTGATCGGAAAAAGATTTGCGTAATTATGTTTGTTCAACCGGTTGCAAAAGAGAAAGCAGGTTATTTCAGATCTAAATCTATGCAGGTCAGGTCACTCTCTCATATCTTAATAATCAGCACAAGCACCTACTTCACGTAGGCCTACAGCTGCTAGGAATTCGAGCAAAGTTTATACAGTGAGTAATCTATGGCTGAACTGGTCAGCAAGCCTGTGGACTATGTTAATACGCAATGACATAATTATAGTCTACACGTAGAGTTATTTATAAGTATGTCTGAGTAACTTATGCCCATTTTAATATATGCACCCCATATATTTCATAGTTTATCATAAGTGATATATAGCCTATATGCACTTCGCGACATGCCATAAAAAATCCATGCCATAAAATTGCGGACAGCTTCAAAGAACTCCTCAAAGGCGAAACCCGTATCGTATTTTCATCTAATCGTTATCGCTAGAGCCGATAAGAAGGCAAAGGTTAGGTTACTATGCATAGCTGGACATTTATATAGCCCCATCTTGCATTTCCCAAGATCAACTAGTCTCTTATGAGCAAAGTGAAAGGACTTCGTCTGGCAAGGAAAATAAAGTCCTAATCTGTTCGTCTCTTGCACATTGCTCGCTTCGGATGTCCAACGTCCCATTGCGTGAATCACCATTAAGCTGATCAACATTATCTGAACTATCTTAACTCCGCCACTGCTCGCATTCTGACCGTGCCAGTCCCAAGCCTGGGGAAAGGAGGAGGGCGACGCTAATTAAATTATCTTTGTTATGACACAACCTCGTTAAACAGTAATTAACCAAATTATCAGAATTTACTTAAAAGAATCGTTTCATTTGGGTGGTTCGGTTGAAAGAAAAGAGCTGCAAATCAAGACACATATATGTGGCCAGTTGAATGGACGTTTCATTGGCTTGAATTTTAGAATCAACATTGACCCGTCAATGACCCGTCGCTGCCCACTCCAATTATGCAACCCCACTGGGAAACCCCTATTGGAGAATCCCCAGGTCGGCTAGAAGTCTTTCACCCGTATAATTATTATAATTACCGTTTATTGAATCCGAAAATATCTTCTGAACTATAAAATCGGAGATAATTACGATAAAGCCATATGCAAGTGTGACAGTCCTTGAAAGCTATTTTAATTTGGGTCGATGTCAATGAGGCGGAAATGGGTGTCAACAGGAACCCTGTGGGTCACTCAGTGGCCCACTAAATCAAACCCCAAAGACTGCGTTAGGGTATATGTAGGGAACGCAGACTCAACGCAAATGAGGTAGACTTAGACAGGCGTGGTTGTATTTGTGTGTATAATTAAGTGTATGTGTTTGTATGTGCGTATGTGTTTATGTATATATGTAAGTATGTATGTATGTATTTATGTATGCATGCATCTATGTACGCATGCATGTATGTTGTTGCATACGGAATACAGGGATATGACTGAGTAGACCTATATTGTATGCATTCATATGTTTGCATGCAGGTATGTATCTATCTATGGAATTTATATAGCGCCCCTTAAAGATAACTACTCAGAGGCGCTCTGGATCAAGATCTTTCTGTATATGTACATTGTATAATATGCATGGCTTGATCATAACTATGACCTCTAAGACTGCGTCAGATATTTCGACTGAGTTGCAAAGGAGTAGGTACCTTGAATGGGCGCTATATAAATTTTCGAATGAATGAATGAATGAATGAATGAAAGGGGAACCAATGAAGGCTCGTTGCTGTCTAACGACACTTTTGTCATACAAATATGATTAGCGTCGCCCTCCTCTTTTCTCCAGGCTTGGGACTGGCACTGTAAGAGTACGAAGAGTGGCGGATTGCACTCACAGAGGAGCAATTCTGTTCATATTACATAACAAGATCTATGCCCCAAGGAATTCATACCCCGACTTATCTGATCCTCCCCTCCCAATCCTAAACGACACCCGACCTAACAGCTACTCTGCCCCCCCCACTGACCCTCTGGCAACCGGACTCTGACCTCCTTCGGACTACCCTTTGGACAACCCCTCTGTCTCGACGCAGCGCTCGTGAATAAACTGACGCCCTGCGCTAGACTTTCGAGTGAAGCTTTAGAATTTTGAAGTTTACGATTGCAAATACGACTACCAAAGTTCTTTTGGCAGAGCCACAGTAATTTACAAGCTGAGCCATAATTCCTTAAAGCCAAGTTGTTTGTACAAGACGCCACACTCGAGAGGACAATGCCACTCTAGCAACAAACAAGCCTGCTTCGAATCCCGAACGCAGGTAGCTTTAGTCACTTCGTTGATCAATACGCCAGGTGTACTTTGGCCGCAGGTAGGTTAATGACTCACCTGTGCAGTCACCTTTGGATTGGCATCTCAAGTATTTACAATTTCGACGCCCCAAGCGGGATTCCGACTGAGGCACTCATTTGGCTGACCACTTCAGCGGTGATCAGAAACTGGGGATCATTAGGAATTACCTCCACCCTCCCTCTCCTCCTCCTATTCTTCTCGTTCGACTTCTTTTCTAGTGTTATTGTTCGCTGGAATGTTGACCTAAATTATACGGTGATATGACGGTGATTTTCCAAGTGATGCGAGTTTGACCCAAGCAGTGTCGGCCATATATGTACACTAATAATAATAATCTTCGTTTAATTTCAAACTGACACAACGCAGGATGAACAAGTTATTAGAGGAGTCGAATTTAACTGTTTGGCAGCCATGCAAGGCGCCCATCACGTCCTACATCTCAGTCTGCCAACGCTATCTGGCGAATGAAAGGCTGAGTCGACCTTTGTGAGGGTAGCGGGAAACGATCCTGCGTCCGTGCGCTCTTCGTGCCAGAATCTTACCATTACCCTAAACCCTAAACAGGATGTGTGTTAGTGTGTGTCTGTGTGTATATGTTTATGTAAGTATGTATTATATGTATTGTATTGTATTTACGGATTAGTAAAGCGTCTACCCAAGTACAACCTAATCAGAGGCGCTCCCTGTGCCCAGGAGAAAAGAAAAGTCTTAAGACTATGGTCAGAGGCAGCAAACCCCCGTTAACATCATGGAACGAGTCATAGAGGGAAGATCATTCCAAAGAAATGTGCATACATCTATGTAAGCATGCATACATCTATGTAAGCATGCATGTATGTATGTATGCATGGATGAATGTATGTACATGTATGTATGTATGCATAATATATGTATGCATCTGCGTTGTTGCATATGGCATATAAGGATTGGACTGAGTATATATGTATGCATGCATGTACAATGGTACATATCTGTTAGAATGTATATGAAATGGATCTATGTATATAAATATCACATATCTAGCGCTATCATATCTTTCAGAGACGATGTTATACGGTACAATGCCACGCGATGCTTCACCGCCAGTGGAAACTAAACTGAACTGTAATCGATATATTTTAACTATGAATCAAATATTGTCCTTCGTTTTAATTTTCGCGTAGGCCATCCAGATGCCCAGTCATGGCCTGATGTGGGTCTAATTATGCATTGGGGATTAGTCACGAATCCTGCTTTGAAGTAATTAATTACGGTTCGAAATGGTAATGAACCAGTCATAATTATTTCTACGATGCTATAGGTAAGGCTGGGATTTTCCGGCCTGAATTAGATGACACTGGAACTATCCTGAAGTAGCAGACGCAGTTGTTATACGGATCATGGTGACATGGTGTGTTTGAGTAAGGGATGGGTAGAAACTGCCTCCCCACTCATCTCGGAATGTCTCCCCACTGAATATCTTCAACGGAAATTTCCATCCTTCGCTTCTTCTTACCCTCACCCTTTTTTCAGAGTATCTCCCACTTTCAACATCTCGTTCCCACCCATGTTCTTCCTCCCATAGGTTCAGAATATCTCTCACTGATTGCACAACCTCATCACACTAATTCATTCATTCATTACTTGAATTTGTATAGCGCCTCTTAAAAGTGACTCAGAGGCGCTTCCAAGCCCAGCGCGGCCAAATAGGACCATTTTAAGTTGAGAGAGGAACGTCTTAGAGGGGTTCTAGGAAGGAGCGGAGTGCCACAGGGAGACCATTTAAAGTCTAGGGGCCAACCACAGAGAAGGCACGCCTCTGCCTTATGGAGGTGCGAGCAAAAGGGACAGAGAGAAGACCATGTTCAACCGAACGGAGGGTCACTGAACCTACATCTTCATGACACTATCTCCGCTGAGAGCACGTCTCCATCACACCTTTCAGTCTCCTTCAATACAGCACCGCAAACCGCGCCCTGCTATAATTAAACGACAGCATCGTGGTTGCCTTGGAAACCGTAGAAGCATGACAGGTGAGAGAGGAATGGAGTGTGAAAGATGCATATATTAAGTCAGCTGGAACGCAAAGTCCACGGGGTTCACAAAGCCTCCAGTTCTCCAGTGGGGGACATTAACATCCAACCGACGATTTCATTTCGCTCCCGTATGCAAATGAGCGTGAACTTTGACCAGACGCTCGGCACCGATGCTAACAAATCAAGGCCACACCTTACACACCTATATATCAACATATCTATGTATACATATATATATATATATATATATATATATATATATATATATATATATATATATATACATACACATACAATCCAATACACATATACATACATACACATGTGACTGACATATATATATATATATATAATATATGCTGTGTGTGTATATTTGTATATATGTATATACATACAGCATGAACTACACACATACACACACAACACACACACACACACACACATACATATTCCTGCCATAACCGATATATTAATGAATATACGTTTGAATACATATCTGTGTGCATACGTTAGCTTGTACAATATATATAAAACCAATGCCATAAGTGGCCTCGAGTGGTCGATAGGCGGCGTATGTTGTACGGATGTTTTGAGAGGCCGCGCTATCAGCCGAAGAGTCTCCTTTATATTTGCTCATCGGTGGAAACTCAAAGCCATAAACCACGCGCGTAGCCTAAGCCACACCTCCACGAGCACAGGTATGCAAACATAACGACATACTTAGGCATACAACCCTAGATACATAGATACGGGTGTACAGGCATGTATACGCTTTACAGACAAATCGTACACACAAGTACACGCATGCAAACGTACACACATAGGGGACCCTGCGTATGTGGATTTTACGTACATAGGTACATAATGATATACATACAGTACATTTGCTTGCACAGGGTGAGAATTGCCGGGGTTGAGGGGGGTTCAACCCCTAGTCTTTCTTAGGATCCCATAGTAAAGTCTACATTTCATACCAACACTGCACATAAATCAACGTCTAACCACCCCCTAGTTATTTTTTACAATTCCCATACTGTACTTGCATAAACATAAAATGTTCATAAATTTGCATATGTACATACATATTATACTATACAAATATGCATACACAAACCCATGTGTATTTAAATATAACTATATAAAAATATTAACAATGCATACAAAAATATAGACATTTATATATGCATACACTGCATACATACATACATAGATACAATATGTATATATAGTTTATATACGATACATTCAATGCATTTAGTAGAAACATAAAATGCATACATAAAAAAGTATTATTAAAAACACATTCCCATGCTTGTGTAACCCTTTTATACACATTCTATACCCATAAATTATACACAGATAAATCAAGGGTTATTTAGAGGAAGGCCTATATAGATATAGTATTCTATTGTATGTAGGCCTGTAGACATTTCTGCACAATAGCGTATTGTCCAGACAACAAAGGAGCTTATCACATTGAATGCAGTCAGGGTATGATGAATGTAAAACACACATACATAGAAACATATTCAATTATACATGTACATATATATATATTCAATTATACATGTACATATATATATATATATATATTCAATTATACATGTACATATATATATATTCAATTATACATGTACATATATATAGCTACACACATACATATGGCCGCATCTACCTAGATTCATATGCATTCATTTATGCATACATACATGTGTACATAACTACATACATACACTTACATAGAAACACACACACACACATATATATATATACATGCATACATACATACATACATACATACATACATACATATATACTTACAATGTTTCCAATAGATCAGTCTATTTAAGCTCTTCATTTTCCCTCTATGACTATAGCCCTAACTCTTTCTCCCCTAGGTTCCTCTGATATACATTAACTTCTCCCATTCAATTCTTTGCTTGCATATATGAATTTGTCTGTTAGTTTGAATGTATTAATCTTGCCATGTACAGTGCTGTGCGTTTGCCAGTGCTTCTCAATAAAGAATATTCTTACTTACTTACGTCTACATAGACATATATACACACATGGATATATGTACATCTACATAGATACATATACATACATTTACGTATACATATGTATACATGCACTCATATGCACCTTCAAAGACGCAATGTAAAGATAGTGACCAGGGCTTAAGGTCTCCCTCACAGTGTATCGATTTCTGTATCGTGTGGACACAGGTGTTCGTTTGCTTTTCTCTTTAGAAGAGCACGCACATGAACACGCATACCGAAGATTATCTTTAACATGAGTCAGCGATATATGGTTAAGACAGTTCCAGGAAAACTATCGCGTATTCACTTAAATTGTTATACACAAAAATCCAGGTATAGACATGTTATAGTGATAATAGATTCATATAGCGCCCCTGAGAGAGACGGACAGACATACAGAGACAGAGACAGACAGATAGACAGACAGACAGAGAGAGATAGAAAGACAGAGACAGAGACAGACAGACAGACATCAGAGTCGCTCCCAACCTAATGATGGAAAGCCAGGATCGAACAATATGGGGCGGAATAGAGGTAAAGAAAGACCAAGAAGCTCATGTCGTAAGACGCCAGGCAACCTATTCCAGAAAGTTGGACCTGCAACAGCGAAGCTTCTGTGCTGTACTGCGGATGTTCTGGTTGGGGAAACAAGGTTAACAGGTCAAAGGTCAACCAGGTCACGCCTGTGCGGCAGAGTGAAGGAAAGTATACGGCCAGGAATAGATGAAACCGAGACACACAATTAACTCCATGAGATAGGATGGAGCCCAGCCCACAAGGCAATTACGAATAAGCATTAGGATATTATTATACTCAATGCGTTTGTGCATCGGCAGCCAGTGCATATCCTCCTGAATGAATGAATGAATGAATGAATGAATGAATGAATGAATGAATGAATGAATGAATGAATGAATGAATGAACAAGTAAGTTAACGCGGTAAACGTTCATCAAATAAGCGTAGGACCGTAAGCTTAAAAAAGCACATAACTTGATGAACCACTGCCCAAAATTCTTAGTAGGAAAGATTAGAGCCTTGCTTAAAATGCAGAAGCAATCGTTCTGCTAAATCGCTTATGTCATTTCGTTCTCAACTAAGGACTTGTCTTTCTCAAATTGTTTAACCACCATTGACCACCTCTTACCTACTGACCGGGATATTGGCCTTTTGCTTGTTTACTGTTTAACGACCACTGTTTGGTAACAAAGACCATTAGCGTCGCCCTCCTCCTTTATCCAGGCTTGGGACTGGCACTGTCAGAAAACAAACAGTGGCTTGATTACGGATTGGTTTTGATGCGCCATCGGTTGATGCCTTTTGCATTAGACACCGGCGCAATAGAAGTTGCTAATTCTAACTAAAATTCATATCTTAACATGTTGAACACAAATATTTCGCAAGGCGGTAATTGGCGGCAAATGCTGGTTTCAGGTGACAGAGGTCAAACCCGTGACGCCAAGAAAAACAGGAGAACTGTTATACACAACTCCACCCACAAAGTCACAAGATCATCACACGTGAAATTAGCATACAGCATTTAGTAAAGAAGTCTAAAGCTACTTGTATATCGCGGATGACCGTAACTCCCAGACCAGAACACCCTCAGAACCGTTACACCTTAATCGTAATCGTTACCGTAAAGTCTGTAATTCATAATGCCATGCAAGTTGTATGATTACGATTGGCCTTAATGATATCTTTTATGGGACTACAGTCATCACCGTTGCGACTACTTATATTGTTTTCATTTAATTAAACGCAATCGTGATCATAAACTTTGCTATCTCTAACGCAATTCAGGTGTTACGATTACGAATGACATATTCGCTCACTGAATGATTAATGGATTGATGGATTGGATTGATGGAGGAATGGATTTACTTAGCGCCTTTGGTTTGGTATCTTGAAGGGGCGCTATATCAAGTTCACATTGAATGATTCATTGGTTCATCGAGTCATATAGAGCAATTACATGGCATCCATTTGAGTATCTGCTCCGAGGCGGTTATAGGCCAGCTCCGGCAACAGGGAAATCTTGCACCCATCAACACCGCTATTAACATAATTTTGTTTAAAAATAGGATCCAATGATAGGCATTGTTTACTGCGCTTCGGCCGCAAAACCTGCTTCCACACGATTCGAAAACGCGTCAAATACTAGGCTATATCTTCGCATTGCGTGATCTCTTACCTTTTTCTGCCTCATCATACGTACTTCCATAGTTCTTTAAACTCCAGGTAACAATCGGACTCTCTGTCTCTACGAACTCCTCTTCATCAACTAAGTATATCTGATGTTTCGACTTGGCAACAGAACTGAACCGAAAACACTCAACCAATGGACAACGCCGCGCGCTTTTTCCGCAAGTCACCGCCTGTTCAAGATGCGCGCCCTTTGCTCCCAACACCGATTTCAATCCAAATTTAAACCGTTCCACCCAGCCGTGACCGTTATGAATATCGTTACGCTCCAGCTAACTCGGTTCACACACAAAGAACTGTTCGATTGTATTGCAAAACCTCAAATACAGACCATTTATAGGCTTCAGCCAATGAGAAACTGCGCTTTCTCAGCGCTCAGGTAACTGCTGTACAGGCCGTGTATTTACCTGCGAGCGGCGCGCGCAATTAATATAGTTGATGGGCACTCTACCTGGCCGCGGGCAGGTAACGGTGGGAATTCCCGGGCGCTTAAAATAGCCTCCCGCGAGCGCTCGGCCAATCATCGTTGTGTTGATGCGTCCATATTAGGCCTGGGATGTTCCGCAGGTGACTCAACCGGAGTGACTGTATCCGGCGGTGATGTCACACGCATGCGCAGTCCGTCGCAATGACTCATTGGACGCGGTGAATGTCGAGAGGTCTTAGGTAAACAGTTGGCATTTCTTGAGATTTTTCAGCGATGGCTAATGGCTTAATGGCTCTATGGCCATAAGCGCACTTGATGTTATCGCCGGCCAACCTATATTATAGGCCCAAACGATAGGCGGCCTAGATTTCTATGATATTCTCTCATCTGATTATAAATGAAATTGCAAGGCCTATAGTATTCGCATCGCGCGCGCACTTATGCTATAGGCACACACGAGGTTAGGTAGAGGCGGGGTTAGTCCTGGCCTAAAGGTCTTTGGACGATCACTCCTTGGCTTATCGTCTGCATATCTGTTGAAGTGTCCCTGTAACAGGAAACATCGTCCAGTGCAAAGTTCTCTTTGGTTTAGGCAGCTTGTACACAGACGCACTTAGGCCTAGAGGTGTGAGGTGCGCAGAGTTGAGGCAGATGGAAGGAAGGGCATAGGGACGGCAGGGAGGGGAACACATACCTCCTCCTCCTCCTCCTCCTCCTCCTCCTCCTCCTCCTCCTCCTCCTCCTCCTCCTCCTCCTCCTCCTCCTCCTCCTCGTCCTCCTCCTCCTCCTCCTCATCATCATCATCATCAAAATCCTAGCGAAAAGCAAATTTTCAATTCGTCATTACGAGAAGAAGTTGCACTGGACTCTTAGTTGTACTTTTTGATTCTTACAATATTCCAAATGGTCAGCGAAGAAGTCACTAGACAAAAGTGATAATTATAATTTTTCAGTTGACCTCTGTCAATAGTCCCCTCTCCATACCTTGCTCTGTGCAGCTCCAACGTGCGTCTTGTACGTTGGACCATAGTTATAGTTATCGTTAACGAAACCTCAAATTTTCGTTAACGACCGATTTTAGTTATAATTATCGTTAACTAAACTTCAACACGGTTGAAGCTGGTTTCCACGCAAGACATTCAGTGGGACGATTGCCAAAGGATGTCACTTTAATTCATTTACCGGATGTCATTCTAACCAGTGCACTGAGGTTCTAAACCTGACCTGTGTGTGTTTGTGCGGGCATCAGATGCACAAATTTGCGTCTGGTGATCTGATTGATAAGGAGTCATTTGCATAGGATATCTCGTCTTAGATCAATTCAGAAACAAATCGGTGACTTCAAGAATGTTGGCGCGTGACGCCGATACAAGGGCAATGATTGGACAGTGAAGTTGTAGTTCAGATTTGAAGCCAACTCTCTTTAAGTTACACGTGCTCTGTCTCCCCTTCTCTCTCCTTCTCTTTTCCTTCTCTCGTCTCGTTTTATCTAGTATGTCAATAGAAGTCAAACTTTATAATTAAAATACTTAAGTATTCTTTGCCGCCGTTGCTTGATGCGTCAAACTCAAACATTAATTTCTTCGACCGGCTGAATAGCCCCCATGACCCTGACACGACCTACTGAAATTGTATCGCTGGCGCCGCCACTGGCATGTGTGTATACATGTATGTGTGTGTCAAGATAGTTAATATGTCGTCTTGTAACTACCCCACAAAAGCACTGCACATAATATGGCAATCTGTCTGATCTAAACAAAATATTGCTCCATTGCTTGTTAATAGGTCGCCCCAATTAAGAGGGACCCCCATTTCCCCACCCCTGGGGACCGTTTGAACCCCATATTCTGTTTATTCTACGCTAACTTTGTATTTTGTCGATCAACTGGGACCAACAAATAAAGGGTAAATGTTGACCTCTTCAGACAATCAAAGCCTGAAAGCCTTCATTAGACGACTCTCCATTGAAGACCGGTTACTGCTGTTAACCCCTCGGGGTTTTAACCCTTTATACACCCTTGATTAGATCCCGCCGCGGATAAGTCAAAGGTCACGAGATCAACTGTCCCTTGCAACAGACAATTGTCTGCTTTTCTTTGTATTTGTTGCACAGGAGTCGTAGTTATTAGCACCAGAACGACCATAATAATATGGTTTGGCACTAATTACTGTTCTCATTGTCATCTATAGTTAGAGCGAATACAAAGGGCCTAAATATATACATTGCCAGCATGCCTATCATAATTGTATGTGTATATATAATTATATATAGACTTTAGTGACAGGCAATATGTATATATATATATATATATATATATTCATTATTGTATATACAGACCCTATGTGTCGCCCCATTTCTCAGGTACTAAATGCCCGGAAGGTGTCAGCAGCTAAAACACTGCAACACATCGTTTCACGCACGCAAACCACATGTCAATACACAGACCTAAGTATCACGTATAGACATATCCCATATATATATATATATACACATGTTATATATACACGTTATATATACACTTTATATATATAGCGTGTAGGCCTATAGTTATATTCCTTATAATTATATATTATATTCATTAAAGAAATTCATTATTTGTCCAATTTCTTTGAAGACGTACATGTATTTCTTGTATACGTTCATTAGAGTTTGTCAATATTTCAGTAGGCCTATATATTTCGTCACCTTCTTCTTTGTTGAACAATAGGCCTAGAGACCTACGTTCATCGCAAAGTGTGGACTCTGTGGAGCCATTCTTCGGTATGCATTCATAAGCACGCTGTAAGGTTATACCAGAATAAATGGACCAGATTATGTGTTTATTAGTTAAAAGGTTTTATATGCACAAACTCATAAACAACGCGTGTGTTTTGTGCATGCGTGTACGTGTGCGTACGTGTGTGCGTGCGTGTGTTTGTTTGTGTGTGTTTGTGTATGTGTGTGTGTGTGTGTGTGTGTGTTTGTGTGTGTGTGTGTTTGTGTATGTGTGTGTTTGTGTGTGTGTTTGTTTGTGTGTGTGTTTGTGTGCGTGTTTGTGTGTGTGTGTGTGTGCGTGCATGCGTGTGTGTATGTTTGTGTATGTGTGTACGTGTGTGTGTGTGCGTGCATGTGTGTGTGTGTGCGTGTGTGTGTGTTTGTTTGTGTGTGTGTTTGTGCGTGTGCGTGTGTGTGTGTGTGTGTATGTGTGTTTGTGTAGGCTACAAATATGATTTTGTTGTGTATGTACGGGTAAAGATTCATTGCCTCAGGTCAAAAGGTCGTGAGAAAACTTCGAGAAGACTTGAATCACCCCTTGCATGGTAATTGGACCGAGACGGTAGGAGAACATCGAAGAAACCCCATTTTTCTCTAACGGAGTGCATGGCAGTGGGGGCTGGGGAACAGAGTCCAGCGGACCCCTACATGAGTGGCTGCCCAGTTATGCGTGTCCGAATGCGACGAAGGCAGTCGACCGTAACCGTGCTTCTTATCTGGAGGAATTCCATCTCGTCTGAGGCATGGACGGCTGACAGCCGTGAGACTGTAGTTTGGCCTACTATTATCATCACGTGAATCATGATATATGTCGCTGAGGAGGTTTATTGTGGTGCACGTGTAAACTATGGTTTTCTATTCTTTGACGCTCTGAAGTGCAGATGAACTTCTGTATAACAATGGCAAGGGTTAGCCTCACACTTGTAATTGTAATTGTTATCATAGATTTATATGGCGCCCCTTTAAGAAGGAGACTTATCAGCGGAAGGGCCGGATTAACCGGTATGCTCAATATGCTTTATTAACTCTGAGTAGACTCCTTGAAGAGGCGCTATATAAATTCTCGAAATTAATCAATTACACCAAATGATTCTTGAGAAAGAGACAAAATTTTCAGTTTAAACGAGAATGTAAACTAAGCAAATTAATGGCAAATTTGCAAATTTGAAACATCAGCTCTAGGGTCTAGGCTATGCGACTATTAATAAAACTGCTGCTTAGGCCTACTTGCGTTTAATTTGACTCGACTTCTTTCTGTCAATATATAAATCTATGCTGCTAACATAACCTTTGGCAAGCATTTAGTATCGTGGTGCGTACATTTTCCGAAATAATATGACATCTTTTGGCGTGCTGTCATTGGCCGTAAGAAAACGGTGCTGGTACGCCATGATTGGCCGATTTAAATAGGGTAATTAAAATAGGCTAAGACATGGAGTAACAATTATTGAGTAACAATTATTGGAGGTAATAATTAAAATTGCATGCAAAATTTTATAGAAATACGATGCAAGGCAAATTAAATAGTAGAAATTGGAGGGAAATAATAGAAATTGCGTCTAGACTAATAACAAAAATTGGCGGGAAAGTTCTAGAAATTGCAGGCAAATTCTTAAACGTTCTTTCGTGAGCTAGATCTTCTCGTTGTCAACATGAATGCCTTTGAGCTCCACGATATCTGTAGAGATAAACTTAGCGCTCTACAGTATCTACAACGCCACAACGTTCTGCATAGTGAAGTCCAATGTGCACCGTGCCAAGAAGCATGCCGACTTCAGAAGGATTCGGCGAAGCTCAGCGGGTACGTTTGGAGATGTATGAAGTGCAAATGGAGACAGTCCGTGCTAAAGGATAGTTTCCTCGATGGTGCAAAAATTTCGCCAGCGAAATTTTTGTTCATAGTATTTTACTGGGCAACGAAAACGCCTCTCCAAACGGCCGTTCATCACCTGGACATTTCATCAGCAACCGGGGTAAATTACTACCAATATCTACGAGACATTTGCTCGTGGAAATTGCTTCAGACTCCGGTTCAGCTCGGCGGCCCTGGCAACGAGGTGCAAATAGATGAGTCGATGCTTGTCAAGGCCAAGTACCGCCGAGGGCGAAATGTCCGAAACCGAGACAGCTGGGTGTTTGGGGCCTATGACGTTGCACAAAAGATCGGATACATTACTTATGTGACCAGAAGAGACGCAGCAACGTTACTGCCCATCATCGAAAGGGTTGTGGCCCCTGGGTCGGTGATCGTTTCTGATGAGTGGGCTGCGTATCGAGATATACCAAATTCACCCATGAACTACACGCACATGACAGTTAACCACAGTCGGAATTTCGTCAATCCGGTAACAGGAGCCCACACAAACAACGTAGAAAGCTACTGGAAGAGAGCAAAAGCTGGCTTCAAAAAGATGAACGGAACTTCGAAGGACATGGTACCAAGCTACCTAGATGAGTTTATGTGGGAGGAACGTTTCGGCTCGACATTCAATCTGGCTTACTGTAACATTCTGCGCCACATTGCTGAGCGTTACCCCTGCTAGACAAGCCATACATAGGGGTGATGAAAACGGTCCTTTTCAGGACCACCAAAACGGTCCTTTTCAGGACCACCAAAACGGTCCTTTTCAGGACCACCAAAACGGTCCTTTTCAGGACCACCAAAACGGTCCTTTTCAGGACCACCAAAACGGTCCTTTTCAGGACCACCAAAACGGTCCTTTTCAGGACCACCAAAACGGTCCTTTTCAGGACCACCAAAACGGTCCTTTTCAGGACCACCAAAACGGTCCTTTTCAGGACCACCAAAACGGTCCTTTTCAGGACCACCAAAACGGTCCTTTTCAGGACCACCAAAACGGTCCTTTTCAGGACCACCAAAACGGTCCTTTTCAGGACCACCAAATATATATACGAAGGAATCGGTGAGGACAAGTGATAGCCCAATCTTTCAACAACTAGGCCTATGTCTTAACCCTTTCCTTGGCACATTTCTTACATCCATGGTGCAATTTGGGATTTCACTAATAAACTCAGAAAAACAGACTGGTATCTTAGTATGTCTGTATATATGTTTGTGCATTGATGTATGTTGTATGTTTGCAAATAAATATATATTTACATATACCTGTATTTACATATACAGGTATATTATACACATATGTACAGATGTACTTATATACATCTACACATATATAGTGTATATACATATACTCATGCATAGTATTACATACGTATACATGTACACATAATACTTCAGGCTTGAATTAATCCAGAGGATGGGTCAGCCACATTCATACTTCTTCTCCATTTGTTTCTGCCTATAGTATCTTCTTTCTTCAACCTCAGAGACTGCAGATCATTCTTCCCCATTTCTTCTTCTACCGCCCTGCTATATAGGCCTGCATATAGGCCTACACATACTTTGAGACATACATACATACAAATACGAAAAGGCTATGCCTATCTAAAGTAAAACAACTAGATAAGGTGAGGTTGTATAAGGTAAGAAACTTCGTTACCCCAACTTAGGGAACTAACATCGGTAGGGGAACAGGTCGATAGTATACGAGGGTTCGATAGTCCGAAAGTGTCATGTCATAATGTACAGTATATGTACATATATGCATTTTCAAGTATATATATGTTTGTATACGTATATATCTGTTTGTACATATATGTATTTATATCTATATGTACATATATGTATGTATGTGCATATATATATATGTATATATGCACATACATACATATATATAATTACATATATATATAATTAAATATAATTAATTAAATGTATAAATAATTATGTAAATACACACATGCATTTATGTAAATACATATGTACATGCATTGCATGTGTATATATAAAATATATATATATATATATATATATCTGTGTGAATATATATATATGTATATACATATATGTAAGTATCTATATTTGTATATGTATGTATGTATGTATGTATATATGTATATAGATGTATGTGTATATGTACATGTATATACGTATATATATGTACTTAGGTAAATACATAAGTGTGTGCATGTATACATGTTTGTGTACATATATATGTATTTGTGTCTATGTGTTTGTATAGTTATATGTAAGCATATATGTATTATGTATGTACATGTATGTTTGTAGTTATACATATGTACATACATAAATATGTATATACTTACATGTAAGTATATGTATATTCATGTATATATACAGGTATGTAGGTATTTAAACACATATTCATGCTTAAATATTTATTTACTTACACATACCTATACATACATATATACACATATATATGTATATCTACATATAAATATACACACATATATATATATTTACATAAGTATATTTAGATACGTATTGACATATATATATATACATGTACATATACACACATACATCTATATACATATAGTATATACATACATATATACATATAGATAGGCTTCATACATATGTATATATTACATATATAAACATATATGTACATATACACATATATATAGGTATGTATACATATGCACACATATATATCTATATATATACACTAATATCCAAATATATAAAATGTACATGTATATAGTTACAAATACAGTTATATATAAACATTTATACATATACAAACATATATATATACATGCATATATATATACATATAATGTACAATTGTACATAATTATATACTTATATATTTGTCTTCATTAGTCCGGAATAGCGGCCCCCCGGAATAGCGGCCCCCCGGAATAGCGGGCCGGTACCAGATTAAATCTGCTATGCTCTCGACAAGACATTATACACCAAACTCCTATACTCACGATATACTTACTTACTTACTTACTTACTTACTTACTTACTTACTTTCATTCACGCCATATCAAAGAGTGACCTCTATGAATATATAGTCCGTGTATATTTAACGGGAAACAACGACCTTGACAATGACAGAGGAAAAGTAGGTCATAAATGTACGCACCACGATACTAAATGCTTGCCCCTTTGTCTTTATCCGACGCGATTCGTTCCCTGGAGTTGAGTTTCTAGTTTTAATGTTTTTAAACAAACACGATGGTTAGAATCTCTTGGCTTTCCGGTGATAGTAACGCTATAACGCCGAATTGCCAAAGAAAAGACTGAGAAATATCGGGCTTCGTGTGCTTCAGTGCATTTCTTACACGAGCCAAAGCAGTGCGTTTGCAGGCGGTTCAATAAAGCACATCCTACTTGATTTTTAAAAAAGGCAAAGAGAAAAGAGCACAATCAATGGATTTGCCTGATGCTTTTGGGCGTGGTCGACATACGGGGACTATCGCACTCCCATTCCATGTAGCCTAAGTAACCTTTTCAGAAAGTTGTACCGAACACAGCGAAGCTTCTGTGCTGTACCGTGGATGTTCTGGCTGGGTTAGTCTGATCTAGGTCACGTCTGTGCGACAGAGCGAAAGAACCTACGGCCAGGAATGGATGAGTCCGAGACACACAAATAACTCCCTTCGATAAGATGGAGCACAGCCCACAACATACGCATTAAGATCTCAAACTCAATGCGTTTTTGCATCGGCAACAGTGCAATTCTCTTCGCAAAGTTCGCATGATAAGTAGGCTACTACAACAATGCAAATAACCTATAATGAGGTAGTTTAATACTAAAAAGGAAAGGCTGGAAGAGGAAAATATGGTTGCTGTTTTTAAGGAGTGGAATATTTGTTAACCATGAGAAACATCAGATTCGCATTGAAAATGGTTCGAAACTCCAATTAGTCGCCCTCGCACAAATCGTCCTCAATAGGTCTAATGTGCTGAATGGCAATAATGTTTTCGTGCATTAATTGTGCGTGGAAAGAAATAGAAATTGCGATCTAGCGCGAGACTCAGAGAGTGGATCATCCAACTCAGATGCAAAGAAAGGGTCCTTGCTTACTTACTTAACTTCTAATCGTTACGTTTTCTTTTAATTTAACGCCATTTTGTTCAGTTTGACGAGAGCGTCGTTGAACGAGAGGACACGTTTTTTAAAATTATTATGCTGATTCAAGTGAGTTGTTCTTTTCTCTTTAGAATTAATTTACCATTACCTTTTCAGCATATATTATTCTGTTAGTTTTTTTAATAGTTACAGGCTCATACTAGTAATTATAATTTATAACCATTCCACTATTACGCGTACTGGGGAATGCATCACTGAGGCAAACTTTTTCGGGTTTAGCTTTTCAGAAACGCACTGGCTACGGAACCGTCCGGACGGTGCCGTTATTTCTTTTCTACGGAACCGTCCGCAAATAATCTATGGGCGATTGCACATAGGCCTATCTATGGCGTGTACATGCGGTTGAAATAAATATTGGCAAAAGCCTGTCACGTGAACTTGTTGTCTTCCCGTGGAATTTTTCTATGGCGGACAACTTGAGGGTCGGTTAGGGCCAGGTTAGTATTCGTGTGGTCGTTTAGTGTCAAATTAGGCGTCGTGAGGGTCGGTTAGGGTCAGGGTTAGGGTTAGTTTCGTTAATCCCTTAACTACTGCGCTATTGATGGTTCGGCTTTCACGCCATAGATATGTGCAATCGCCCATAGATTATTTGCGGACGGTTCCGTAGAAAAGAAATTACGGCACCGTCCGGACGGTTCCGTAGCCAGTGCCTTTCAGAAATGTAGGCTACTAGGGGTTTTGCCTTGTTTCTCTTCTGAAGGAGAAGTTGTAGGATGAGGAAGACTCGAAGTTCTGTCAGCCAAGCTAATCCACAGTTCTAAAACCCTAGCTAAGCTTGCACTGACGAATTTCTGGCAAGCTTATAGAATCGGGGGCTAAAGGATAGTGCGTAAGTTTACTGGCATCGTGAGTGTTGGTTAGGGTCAGGTTAGACGTCGTGAGGGTCGGATAGGGTCAGGGTTAGGGTTAGTGTCGTCATTAGAAAATCTGGTACCGTCCGGCGTCCGCGCAGCATGCCCAAAGATACTTCAGCCCCGATACTAAAAGTTTGCTGAATTTCTTACCTCCAGATACTGTTGGTTTTGTAACTATGGCTTCGAGTAGACTAAATTGTTATTTGTCATTCAAAACCATTCTTTATTTATATTTTTATTTGCACTGTGGAACTAGACTGCATCCGTCCAATCCTTTGGTATCTGTCTAGTGCATACACATGCATTGATAATCTGTGCCTTCATATATTTAATAAAAATCATCTTTCATTGTCTTCAATGTGTAAGTATTTATCTATTAATCGCCTTCACTTTTAGTACTTAATGGTTTTCTCTAAAGAACTTCGTTCTATTTCAATAAGTTCCATTGCTGGTTTGCTTTTAACTCTGTGATGATCACTGGCACCAATATGACCTCTTAACCTTAGATTCTCTCTCATATTCTCATCAGTTTTATGACTGACTTCAGAATGTTGCTTCCTATGGCAGCTATTATAACACACAGTTGAATGTGGTTGATATTAATAAAATCTAAAACTTTCTCATCCTTTTATTTCTGTATAGACAGTTCAGTATGGCAAATGAAGTCAAGGATATTAATTTTCATTTGTAGACCATTCGAGAAGTTCACAAAGCCCCATTGCCAGGATTCATATCGAGATATGGTACTCTGTTGCAAATTCCAATCATAATTATATTTCTACCCATTTCGACTCCTAACAGATACCACAGTGTATGTAGATGAACCAGAAAAAACTAGTTTCAGTTTGTCTTATACTCTGTTGAAGATGTGGACATGCCAGCAAGAACTCATAACGAAGAAAAACAATTCAAATGTGAATTTTGTAACAGAACATTTGCACGCAGTTATAATCTCAAAATCCACTTAAGAATCCACACTGGAGAAAAACCTCACAAGTGTAGTTTATGTCAGAAAGCATTTGCTCAGACAGGATCTCTGAGATACCATATAAGGACCCACACTGGAGAGAAACCACACAGCTGTAATTTATGTCAAAGAGCATTTGCACAGAAGAATCGACTGGATTCCCACATAAGAATCCACACTGGAGAAAAACCATATAAGTGTAGTTTATGTCAGAAAGCCTTTGCATCGAAGACTGATCTGAATTACCATGCAATATCTCACACTGGAGAAAAACCATACAAGTGCAAACTTTGCCATAAAGCATTTGCAAAGAAGACTCCTCTGAATTACCATGCAAAATCTCATACTGGAGAAAAACCATATAGATGCAATTTTTGCCATAAAGTATTTGCAATGCAGAATCACCTGGAATACCACAGAAGAATCCACACTGGAGAAAAACCTTACAAGTGTAGTCTATGTCAGAAAGCATTTGCAACGAAGCCTGCTCTGAATTATCATGCAAAATCTCACACTGGAGAAAAACCATACAAGTGCAATTTTTGCAATAAAGTATTTGTTACGAAGAGTCAGCTGGAATGCCACTTAAAAACTCACACTGGAGAAAAACCATACATTTGCAATTTATGCCACAAAGCATTTGCAGAGAAGAGTGTACTGAATTCCCACACAAGAATCCACACTGGAGAAAGGCCATACAATTGTAGTTTATGTCACAAAGCATTTGTACAGAGGACTCATCTAGATCTCCACATAAGAACCCACACTGGGGAAAAACCATACAAGTGCAATCTATGTCAAAAAGCATTTGCACACACATTTTCTCTGAAATGCCATATAAAAACCCACACTGGAGAAAAGCCTTACAAGTGCAATTTATGCCTCAAAGCATTTGCAGAGAAGAGTCAACTGGATTCCCACATTGGAACTCACACGAGAGAAAAACGTTACATGTGTCATTTATGTCAAAAAGCATTTACAAATATGGGTCTACTGAATTCCCACACAAGAACCCACACTGCAGAAAAACCATATAAGTGCAAATTTTGTCACAAAACAGTTGCAAGGAAGAGCCAACTGGATTCCCACATTAGAACCCACACTGCAGAAAAACCATACACCTGCAATTTATGTCACAAAGCATTTTCTCGAAAGGCTCATTTCAAAATCCATATGAAAACACACGTTGGGGGAGAACCATACAAATGTGAAGTGTGTGACAAAACTTTTACAAATGGGGTTGATCCTGACTATCATTTGAAAACGCACCGGGCAGGAAAATTATGTGGGAGTGAATTATCTCAAAGCATTGAGTCAAGCTTGACCGTTAGGTGGCTTGGAAATACTTCACATGAGAGATTCAGCCTATGTGCAGACAATCAGAATGGTAGTGATGAAAGAGTCCTACTAACAACAGAAATTATGCAAAATCTTTCATACAGGCAGAGCATGGAGTCAAGTCAAGACGAAAAGCAACATTATGGAGGTCTTTCAACATTTAATGCTGACATAGATTGTTTCGTTATGAGACCCTATGGTTGTGGAATGTGTGATGAAATGTTTGAAATCAAAGAGGAGTTTATGGAACATTTTTATAATCACTACTGTGATGACCCACAAAACAATATGTTGATTGAACCGTTTCATCATTTCAATTTGAAACCTTACGGTTGTGGAATGTGTGATGATATGTTTGAAATTGAAGCAGGGTTTGTGCAACATTGTTATAATCACTACTGTGAGGATCCGCAGAAAGATACATTTCTTGAACTGTTTGAATTGCACCTTTTAAGTTATTTTCCTAGAATGGAGAAAAATTAGTTAAAAGTTACTAACTAGTTTCAATTTGTTAATTTTACAGCAGCTATGCTACATGGCTAGTACCATTGTGACATTAGTTTCCTGCTCGACAGGAACATCTCTGCTAATTTTTGTTGTGCCTTTTCGTTTACCTAAAGCTTTTTTGTTTATTTAAAATTTGTTAGGTTTCAGGTTTGTTTTTGCGTCCACCAGAGATTTGACTGGAATTTAATTTTTCCGATTACTTAATTCAAAATGATTCGTGATGAAAAATATGACGTTTCTGAATACCAAAAGGTAACTAAAAGAATTAGTCTGTGCTGTTCTTTCTTCAGTTGATATGAGGTCTGGTTTTCAACTGTCTGTGTAGCCTAACTATGTGTTTGGTAACTATTAAACTTTGGGTTATATTATGTTCTATGTCTCTGAAGTAAAATGTTACGCCTAAGCACAGACGGTCATCGGGAAAATGCAATATTCAATTTCTTAGACTCGTAGAAACATTTATCACGTAATTTATCTGTAATTACTCCTATATATATATATATATATATATATATATATATAAATATATATATTATATTAAAAGAAGGCAGCTTTAAGTTGTATTCTTGATTTGCTGTTGCTTTTCTTTCTGCTCATAATAATAATGACAATAATAATAATAATTATTAATACTATATTATTATTATTTCTATCTTTATTATCTTCATTATTATCATTATTATTGTTCATCCGGTAAACGGCGTTATTGCTTAATTAGAATTGTAATCGTAACCTCCGAATTTATAAAGCGTTACTCGAAAGCCAAGCGCAGGGCACCAGTATATTCACGAGCACTGAACTTGTTCACAAATCACCACGATCGCTGGATATGAAAATATGCACGTTCATACGTAGAGACCGTATGAACGCCACGTGCTTGAAGGTCCCGGTGGACTGACCGAACTAACCCGAAATTCATATGTCTTAAATAAGCCATCATCGAAAGGCGATCCACGATCACGACACGCTTCAGAGGTGCATGGAACGTAGGCTATACGCTCTAACTACTGTAGCTAACTGGGCACTACCATTTCCTGCTAATTAACTAGGCCTACCACTGCTGCTGCTACTACTACTAATAATAATTATAGTAGTAGCGTAGTAGTAGTAGTAAAGTAGTAGTAGTAGTAGTAGTAGTAGTAGTAGTAGTAGTAGTAGTAGTAGTAGTAGTAGTAGTAGTAGTAGTAGTAGTAGGCCTAGTAGTAGTAGTAGTAGTACTAGTAGTAGTAGTAGTAGTAGTAATAGTACGCTAATGACAATAAAATAATATTAATAAATGCGCTCATAAGTGTCAGGGTCTAGACTCTAACCGTAGGCCTATAAATTTCGTTGGTTATTAAAATTGGTTATAGGCCTATTACAATTAAGCCTACGTGATCGTAAAACGCCAATCGGATACCACGGTGTATGCGACTTCACGAACGTACACTGTAAAAGCGTAGGCTACGACTGTTCTGCACACATTTTCCGTATAAATTATGCATCTTCTACGGAATCTACGCACACGTATAAAAGTATATGCACCTCATAGGCCTACAAACAAATAGGCCTAAATAATACATAGGCCTATATACATACATGCGTTTTATCGTATATAGGCTACTATGAGCAGAAAAACTGGCTTGTTACTTCCAGTGGCGGCGCCAGGGGGCTAGGGGTGCTTAGCCCCCCCTAACTGCGGTTCAACCCCCCAAAAGGAAAGGTTTTAAGCCAAAAAAGGTCGTCGCATTCCAATGGGAATAACTTACCATGGCTTTTTAAGCTTTAGCCCCCCCAAACCTGAAATCCTGGCGCCGCCACTGGTTACTTCGTTAACATACTGTTTGAAGTTATAGTTTATGCACCTTATAGCCTATGTATGTGTAGATAGGCCTATATGCTATATTCATATGCATACGAATTTCTATGTCCATGTATACAAATATGTGCATAAATATTTATATGACCTGTAAGTGTTTGACTTCAAAAAGGATGTGACAACTTTTAAAGTCGTGTGTGCTTGCATCTTTGTTTAAGAGCTCTCAAACGTTCCTACGGCATGACATGGAAAACTAATCCACATCATAGATGCCCACCACTCACGTAGACATTCCACTGGAATTCCGATATCTACTACTACTCATCATAACAACCATGGGGCCGTCCATAAATGACGTCACGCACCTAGGGGGGGGAGGGGGGTCGGAAATTTGTGACGATGTGTGACATGGGGGTGGGGGGGTCTGAGGGCCGGCCCTAGCCTAAATGGCGCCCCAGGCAAAGCATACATTTGGCGCCCTCTGATCTCCACCCCCATTCCACGGTCCACCCACGTTAGAACCCAGTGATGAACCAGCCAGAATATTACGCTCAACTGAGTTATTTTTATATTATTATTATTATTATTATTATTATTATTATTATTATTATTATTATTATTATTATTATTATTATTATTATTATTATTATTATTATTATTATTATTATTATAATTATAATAATTATTATTATTATTATTATTATTATTATTATTATTATTATTATTATTATTATTATTATTATTATTATTATTATTATTATTATTATTATTATTATTATTGTTGTTGTTATTAGCACTCAACCCTGGCTAATTTGATTTTTTTGGGAATGTAAAATTGCAAAAAACATTTCAAACTGCTGAAAATTAGATTTATCAAAAACAGAAAAAATTATTTTTAAAAATTCGTTGAAGTAATCAGAAATCTTTCTCTTCCAGTAGCTTTCTCCGTCAGGTTTCAGTTTATCACAGCACAATAAAGCTTAAAGCAATTTAAGTAGTTACCTGCAATATTATAATACTAGATTTTGCCCGTCCTAAGAGGGTATAACTTTGATGTGGATATCAGTCCGCGGAACGCATGTTGGACAGCATGTCAATAGACTAGCGCGCACCCCATCTCTCAAGACAGGCAAATTTGAATCTACACAACGTTTAGTGTTTGTAAACAATGGCGGCTATGTTGTTAGCAGCGCCACCTAGTGAAATGATTCTAGTTCATAGCTTAAGATTATAGCAGCGCCACCTAACGAAACGAAATGAGTCTAGTCGACAGCGTAACAGAAAAGTTCACTTCAGAACATACTTCCATTTCTGTTCGTTTGTATTAATTATTAATTGCAAACGAATTACTATAGTAACTCGTGACTGGGCACTAACACTAACAACTAAATTAGTTTCCGCTTTGTTGAAATAGCTGGAAAGCCATACGTTTTTGCTTATTTTTACTAACTTCTGTTTCTTGTTTTTTTCTTGCAATTTGAGCACCCGATAACTTCTGACTCTTCATATATAGGGTTTGATGTAATTTTACAAAAAAATAAATTTCGTAAGGTCAAAACAATAAATTGATTTAGGTATAATTAAGAAAACTTTTTTTAATAGATATTGATTTTTGCAAATAATTAACAGTAGTATTCCAACTGCTATGTCTGCTCGGCAGTCAACAAATAAAGGTACATAGTTATTAATTATACATAGGCCTACCACAATATTTCTTCAGTTTGAATTTTCAGTCAAAAGATGTCACCATGTCAGCATAAGATATATATACGGACGGTCAGGTCTATTGCAGACACGAATTGCCGAGTACAGACACTCGTGAAATATGTTGAATTTTAAAGGTTAAAATTTGTGCGGTGATGAAATTGAATTACTTGAAAAGGTGCAATGAAATCAATGATTATTTTTAATTTATTCCATAAGCGAAGGTTTTGAATTAAAATAAGAATAATGATTGTAGTTGAAAAATGGCTAAAAAGTACAAACCAAAATAATTGAAAACACATTTTTTGTGAAAATGGCGCCCCCTAGACTTTGGCGCCCCAGGCAACTGCCTGCTTTGCCTGTGCCTAAGGCCGGCCCTGGGGGTCTGAGTAGTGTGACGTCACACCAGGTCTATGTTATTAAATTTAACAATTAACAACAATTTAATTTTAATTATAACAGCACTAATTTTGAGGATTAAATTTTCATTATTTTTTTAATTATTTTAGTGTATACGGGTACCATTATTAATAATTTTCTAATTATTTCAATATTTGGTCACCATTAGATTTTAAAATATTCATGCTTTCGCTATTTGTTCCATGAAGAAGCAT
This sequence comes from Aporrectodea caliginosa, assembly GCA_020284085.1. Classification (NCBI taxonomy): domain Eukaryota; kingdom Metazoa; phylum Annelida; class Clitellata; order Crassiclitellata; family Lumbricidae; genus Aporrectodea; species Aporrectodea caliginosa. Next base: position 149,125 of record JACEVL010001238.1, on the reverse strand, counting down.
TTTGCTTCGCCATGGAAATAGGTTTTAGGGGGGGTCAGAGCTTTGTGACGTCATTTTCAGAGGGGGGTCTGACTTTTTGTGACGAAGTGTGACGAGGGGGAGGGGGTTAAAATCGGCCAAAATAGCGTGACGTCATTTATGGACGGCCCCCATGCTCTGAACTTAAGCGGGTTTCTGGACGCTAAAACTGTTCACGATAGCGCAATAGAAGTTCCTTAACGCTTTGAGGGTAATCATAATCGTGAACTGCATTCTTCACGTAATGGGAGGTAGCACTTCATAGAGATGACGCTCTGAAAAACGTTATTAGGCCTCAAGTGAGGTCTATGCTAACAAGTGGCGGCGCCAGGGGGGGCTAGGGGTGCTTAACCGCCATAACTGCGGCTCAGCCCCCAAAGTGGGAAATCACTGCAAATCACAGCGAGGAGGGGACAAAAGGGAAGGTTTTTTGAGCTTTAGCCCCCCAAACCTGAAATCCTGGCGCCGCCACTGATGCTAACCGGAACGCAGCTTCATTTTGGTGCGCCATCGGTTGATACCTTGTGCAATAGACATGGCGCCTTTAAAAGTTGGTAATTAACTGTTGTAGTAATCTATGTGCCTTTGTACTTCCGGACCTACCGACAACTAGTCCGTTAAGGGGTCATCCGATACACGATCAGCTGACGTCATTCTCTGGTTCTCGTCGTAAGTCTATTGTTCTCGTTAGTCTATTATTAAACTCTGAACATCCATACCATCTGTCAGCTTTCGATGGGAATCCGTTGGTTGGTTCCACGCGTTTGTGTCGGCCCGCCACTGGTGACTCTTCTAGCCTATTGTTCATTGTTTCGCTGACTGACGTAAAACTTTCGTTCGTAATGATACTTAACATCAGAGTAGGCTTACTCAGAGAGTGCCTCTGAGTAGGTCTCTTGAAGAGGCGCTATACAAATTCTCAGAATGAATTAATGAATCATTCATTCATAAATTTATTCCTCCATTTATCCAATTCATTCGTTCATGACCTATACTATAAATATCATAAAGATGTCATTCGGTTAGTCGGTCAGTCGGTGAGTCAGTCAAACTGGAGTCAGTCATTAGTTGCTGTTTAACGACACTGTGTCGTAACAAAATATTAGTGTCGCCCTCCTCCTTGCTCCAGGCTTGAAACTGGCACTACCACGTAGTTTGGATCAAGTTAGGCATGTAATTAGGCAGGAGCAAGGGCAGGTAAGTAGAGTATTTAAGCCAGTCAATCGTTAAGTGCGTAAGTAAATAAGGAAGTAGGCAGGTAGTTAGGCAAGCAGACAGACAGATCAGAAGGCAGGTATACGCAGTAGTAAGAAATCATTAGACGAACAGACACACACACACACACACGCACGCACACACACATCGTACATCGCGTCACACAAGGCGCACACCACAAATCGCAGGTGCAAAGATTTCCTGTAATGATAGCCTGCTGCTCTAATGACTTATTTTCCGAGATGAATTTTACATTATTTGATCCAGATGATCTATCGCTTCCGTTCCTGTTTGAACAGCGTGGCTCGAATGACAGGGAGATGTCCTTGAGTGTCCTTGAATGTATCGACACACTCGGTCGGAGTCGGATGAAACCGGATCTTCGTATATTA
>JACEVL010001238.1:67500-142500 GCA_020284085.1 Aporrectodea caliginosa | reverse complement strand
TTATAATTCACAGTTATATATAAAAAGTAAGTATTGTTTTTAATATAGCCAGTTGCTCAACTGCAGTCTGGTGAACAAGCATCAGCAGTTTAAATACATAGACATCAAAATCTAGTTAGGACCAGTTAGATTGCACGACATCGACTTGATTAATTAATATGCGAACAACATTGTGACTAATAACGTTTTCCTCATTTGATTGTCTGCATTTGGCAGCACCAGACCAAAGCGTCTATTATTATAAATTTCTGCCCTGGAGAGGATTTGAACCCTCTGACGGGCGGGGAGGGACGGGGGGGTTGGTTGGGGGTTGAACCTCCAACCAGAGCGCTAACCACTAGACTACGGCTAATCGTATTAGTAATAGTAAATTCAAAACATCTAAAGCGCCACTCGGAAGCCAAGCCAAGGGCACCAGCTTATTCACGAGCGTAGTGTTGTCATCGCTGACCGATCGAAAGGAAGGGCTGACCTGACACAGTTGTTAAAATAACACTTCACTTAAGGGGCCAGGTTAACGGAATCGATGAGTAGTAAGTATAAGTATACAGTCAGCCTTTCTTTCTTCGTCAAGATCGATATGGTCTGCTCTTAAGAGATTGGGCGCGTCGATGGGCTAGGCCTTTTATTAGTTTATTGTTTTATCACTTTTTAAGCTATTGCCAATCTGTCGTTAGCTATTAAGCCATGGTAATAATATATTCGTTTATTGGTATGAAACAGGTAGACACACCGCTATCTGATACATGTGGTAATAGGAAAGTTTAGAATGAGTGTAGTGTTTTTAGTCATACAATGTCAGATTATATCACCAAGAGAGCTTCTATATATAGGACTCTAGGGATAAGCTGACTATCGTCTTTCGGAGGCAATGTATAGGCCTATAGTTACGTGGTCGTAGATGATATTTGATGTTAACAACAGGTGTCTTCGAAAGTCTAGTTTTTAGCGTGCATGACTTTCAAGTTTCAACCTAGAGGTCGGGGTTCAAATCCCGACAAGGGCAGACGGGTATTTGGAGGTTGGAGGGGAGAGTTGGAGCCCCTTAGCATACTCAGATTTTAAACGAGAACACTGACTATGCAGTGTCTGTTTGGGTGAGCAGACGGCGAGGGAGAGGACTGGCCACACGCTTTCATTTGCCGAGGCTAAGAAAATAAAATCACAGGCAGTTAGTACCTCTGCATGCATTACTGTCTCTTGCTGATGCTCGTCTACTGGTTCTTCTTTTCTCTCTTCGACGTCTTCTTGTTCTTTTTGCTTCTTCTATATTTCGTATAAGTAGTACATCTGCCCCATCTGCTGCCACAAGTTCCTGTTTCTGTCGCGCTTGCAGAACCACCTCAACACTCACACGAACGCGAAACCGTTTATGTGGGGTTCGGGTTAAAGTTAGGATTAGAGATAGTCAACGTTGGAGCTAGGGTTATGGTCAATTGGGTCAAGGTTAGGGTTCGAGATATAATTAGTATATCGGTTGTGGCGAGCGTTAGAGCTAGACTAAGGGTTACACTTAGGTTTATGGTTGGAGATCCAGGTTTGTGTAATGTTGGGATTAAAGCTATGAGTCAGGGTAATGTTTAGGCTTAACCGAACCGTTTGTTTATGAAGACAGAAAAATCTTAGAAATCGAATTGGGATATGGATTTATCCTTAGGGTGAAGGTTATGAGTCAGGGTAATGAGTAAGGCTTAACCGAGCAGTGTATTCATGGAAAGGCCAATAACACTTCTCCAGATAGAATTACTTCGCTTCACGTAGAACAGGGTCTTATGGCGCTTCCTAAAGTTTGCTCTTCTAAGTGCGCTTTTATGGCGCTGTATAACTCGAATCGCCGAATAGGTCTCAAGATATCGAGTTCGTGAACTCGGTTTTAATGACACAATGAAACAATTTGAGCAGGTATTATGCGTTGATTGTTATCTAGTGTTTACCGTGTGTTGTTTGGAAGAATGAACTAACGATAGCCCGCCTCTCTGAAGTGATTTGATAATCGCGGGAATCGGTTTTTATTGATGTTTTCACTTAACCTGGCTTGGAACGGACTTGCGTCTGAATAACCTACTAAGATGTTTCAGAAAAGATTGCTCAATTTTTAAGGACATCTTATGAATAATTTGACCTTTGAGAACGAACTTTCCGTACTTGAAGAAGAACAAGATACACTACACTCACACACATACAATGTCATACATACATACATACATACATACATACATACATACATACATACATACATACATACATACATACATACATACATACATACATACAATGTTATAAATACATACATACATGCATACATACACACATACACACAAATACATGCACACACGCATACATACATACATACGCTGACGTCGACAGTGTAAAGATCCATTAATCCATCTCTACGTGAGGCTCCGATTTGGCGCATGCGTTTTGAACTTTCCTCGCCCTCTACCGATTTCCGATAACGATGGATGAGTAATTGGTTTTAATTAGGCCGAAGTTTAATCTTATCCGGTGACCCATCTGAACGCAAACATCCTGTTTCTGGAGTCTTTCCCATTCAGATGACGTTTCTTCTTCGTAATAAGTGACCCTAGTCACAGTTTTCAATGCCCATGGACGCCGTGAGACACGCACACCCACACACCCCTTCCAACTCTGCGTCGCACTGGCTGACCTGGACTGACCTCTCGACGCTGACCTCGTACTGAAGTAGAAGAGGCGAAGAGCAGTCCCTTAAATTAGCCTCAATGGCAGCCATGGGTACAAAGTATTAGCGACTTCATTTTCTTAGCCTCGGCATATAAGGGCGTGTGGCCATTCCTCTCCCTCGCCGTCTCATCTTCCCAACGACAGTGTACGGTCAGTGTACTCGTTATAGCTGAGTTGGCTAGGGGGCGCAGATGAAGGAAGGCCTAAATTCTTTGTGTGTTTACCAGTGGCGACCAGTTCGGCTGCGCCACAAAGGACAACGAACCAAATTTCTGCCCTGGTGGGGATTTGAACCCCCGACCTCTCTCGGTTGACTGTCCAGCACGCTAACCGCTACACTGTCGAGCACCTCATACTGAACAGATCCATAAAATACAGCCCGTAAAAACAAAGTTTTTTACTATATCCATCTAGTATCCTATAATGCGTCTTACGAAGCAGTTACCTCTACAAATATATAGTCCGCGTTCATTTTACAACATAGCGTCCGTTTAATGAGGCAGCGCACCCGTATCTGTTGCGGCCAATCACAACGCTGGCCAATCACAACGCTCCGTATCGGAAAGGGGATTCCCCGATTCGAAAAGTTTAGTCCCCGATTCTATAAGCTAGCCTTTTTGGGGGAGCTGAAATTTTGATAGAATGAAGTGTGTGCGAGGGCGAGTCTATCTGCCAAGTTTCACGACGATTGAATGATTGTAAGTGATCGAACTAGTCGTCGCAAGATTTGACTATTTAGCCTGTGGCTCAATCAAGATTCCCGCAAGTTAAACTAGATGGATAAATAAAATACAGCCCGTAAAAACAAAGTTTTTTACTATATCCATCTAGTATCCTATAACGTGTACTCTGAAAATAGTCCGCGTTCATTTTACAACATAGCATGCGTTTAATGAGGCAGCGCACCCGCACGTGTCTGTTGCGGCCAATGGCAACGCTGGCCAATGGCAACGCTGCGTTTCGGAAAAGGGGATTCCCTGATTCGAAAAGTTGAGTCCCCGATTCTATAAGCTAGCCTTTTTTGGGGGAGCTGAAATTTTGATAGAATGAAGTGTGTGCGAGGGCGAGTCTATCTGCCAAGTTTCACGACGATTGAATGATTGTAAGTGATCGAACTAGTCGTCGCAAGATTTGACTTTTTAGCCTGTGGCTCAATCAATCAATCAATCAAGCAAGCAAGCAAGCAAGCAAGCAAGATTCCCGCAAGTTAAACTAGATGGATAAAAAGACTGTTTGGCGTCCGAGATGCTATAAATACACACTCCTGCTATATATCGTTCGTAGAGTTTGACTTTACAGTCAAATTTTAATTGTAACGATAATAACATCGACAACGACAATAATGATAATAGAGAAAAGTAAGAAAACAACGACAAAGACAACAATGATGACAACGACGCCCTGAAATTGTTACACTAAATAACTGCGCTATATAAATTCTCTCAAATACATTACGTCACATTTGGCTAATTAGTGATGACGCTCACAGTGAATGTGATGATAACGACAACAACAACAACAATGATAAGAAAGAGTATTTAATAGCTAATAGGAATAAAGCTAGCAGAAAGTATTAACGATTAAAAACATAAAAACAAAGAGGTTAATTAATTCCCAGAATCTTAATTAAAAACTTTATGATGTAACCTGGCTGCAATCAAGAAGGAACAAAGCCCTGCAATCGCTCGCATTTATTAGGACAATTAAGTTTAAGGTTCACTTAAGAACCTGCTTTAAAACACTCCTAGTCTGAACTGTCTAACAGACGGACAGACAGACAAACAGACAGACACAGATAGACAGACACAGACTGACAGACAGACAGACAGACAGACAGACAGACAGACACACAGACAGACACACAGACAGAGACAGACACACAGACAGACAGACACAGACAGACAGGCAGGCAGACACACAGACAGACACAAAGACCGATAGACAGACAGACAGACATACACAGAGACATACACAGAGACACTCACACATATACACAGACACAAACATTCGGACACACAGACATAGATACAGGCATAGATAGGCATCCACTGATACAAAAAGATAGACAGACACACCACAAGGACACATAAATGCAGAAAGATAAGCATCTAGAGATAACTACAGGCAGGCAGACGGACAGACACGCACACGCACACACACACACACACACACACACAAACACACACACACACACACACACACATACAGAGACAAATAGATAGACATACAGGCATACATACAGGCAGACAGACAAGAAGACAGACAGTCATGCTAATCGTAGTTCAATTGTGTGTGATGCCTCTATAACAGTTTACGGTTTCGAAGCAGAACATTCCAAAGGTTCTGATCCATTGGCGGCCTCTAGCGAATCCCGCTCTTAACTGGCTGTGCAGTGATTCTGAGGTACCTTGAAGAGGCGCTATATAAATGCTTTTACAGTTACTGCCGATGAGAAGTTTAGGCGGAAAAGATAAGCCACCGATCTCGTAACCCGAGGTTGAGAAAATGAAGTCGTTGGTGACTCATTTCCATGTCAGCCTATTGGCATTGCCCTTAGGAACTACACTTCCTTCCTCCTAAGTACACCACTTGGGGAGGAAATCTGAAACTCAGTATAGGTGTGTATTAAAGTATGTATGGAGGTCTGTATGTCTGTATGTATGGAGGTCTGTATGTATGTATGTATGTATGTATGTATGTATGTATGTATGTATGTATGTATGTATGTATGAATGTATGTATGTATGTATGTATGTATGTATGTATGTATGTATCTATGCATTGTATGTACTATGTATGCATGTGTGCATGCATGTTTGTCATTATGTATGTATATCCCAGCACAGAGCGTATACCTAGATATTCTCCTGTATAGTCATCGAGTGCATTTCTATTGTTCGACATCCTATCACGACCAGTGGGATACTGTCACGACTATTGAAAGGTCAGATGACCTCCAGATATTATTATTAATCCGAGAGTATACATGGCAAGCACCGGCGGAAAAGAACGGGCACCTGCTTTCCGCTGTTCTAACAGGCGGAACACACGCCGCGTCGCACGGATTGAATTTCCGGCAAAAGCACACAAAAGCATACATAAACGCATATGCAGACACACACACAAACACACATACACGCATACATAAGCACACACACAAACACACGTGATCACTTCTGAGAAAAGCTTCTACCGAGACGAAAAATTCGTCATAATGCATTGGATCAGCTGGGCTTGCCGAATAATTGGCTGAAAATTTTAATTTTTGATTCACTAGTAATATAAAAGTTAGACGTTTTTACTGTAATAATTATTATCAAGTTTGCTCTGGGGTGTAATTTGAATCAATTTTTTAGCCGCTAGCCTTGAGTCTAATGTGAGAACATTTGGGTGGCGTATTTGGCATCCATGTGAAAATTATACACAGAACTATTACGAACAAATTTCAGGTCTTGTCTGCTTCTGGAAGTGCGTTTCTCGCGTTCTGATTTTGCCGACTTAGGCCAGCTTTCCTGCTACTTTTCTGTTGCTTCTCTGTTGCTTTTCTGTTGCTTTTCTGCTGCACTATTGCATTCATATATCACAATTAATTGTTCGCATTTAGAAGTGCACTATTAAAGACGCTTGTACAATTTCTCGATCTATTTGTTACAGAAACTCTAACTGAATGCGTAACAGGGCGAGCGTTGTAACGAATCGGCTACCGTGCTCCAATGCTACAGGAATATGCCAGCGGTGATAGAGATTAGTAGGCAATGCCTGAATTAGAATATCTGTGACTGTTTTACTATTTGGTATTTGCTGTTGCATTCAAATGTATTTTAATTGTTCAAGAGATGCCACTTTAACGAAAAGAGAGAAATCAGTGTTTACCGCATAGGCTATCGTGAAGTCTGTTCACGCATTATTTATCGCCGTTTCGATCTGTTCCTTAAGTACAGAGTTGCATTTGGAACATGGAAATGGCTTCAGCAAAGCTTCAACAGTCTGGTCAATCCTCCATCCATTCACCGACCTACCCATATACTTTGAATGGCCAGAAAGTATACTGCATGGGGCGAAACTATAGGCCCTACTCTCGCCCCAGAACCTTGGTGAGTATACCCTACTGGGGCGAATGTCCCTGTTGCCCTGTGGAGTCGGCGCCTATGCAGTCACCATGGAAATTAGCCTGCGCAATGATTTTGCTTAGCGACCATCAACTGATGCATTATTAATCATAAACTCCTATTATAAGGCCTACTTTGCATCAAAGCGTTCATGCTTTAATTGAGCATTTTCATAGTGGCGCTACATAGGCCCTACGCTAATAACTTAGATTAAAACAAAACTTTCAGATGGATTGCGTATTTAACAATGTAGGCCTATATTATGACGTGTTGATTGTCCTAATGTTGTCTTGACAACCGATTGTTGTGCGTCACCTGTTTTCTTGACAACCGATTGCGTGTGCGTCACCTGTGTCGTCATCAGTTATAACTACATTTACTTTTTGTTTTCTAGATAACTCGTTGTTTCTTTAAGCTGATTTTACCGACCAAAAAAGAAAAAAAATACGTAAATATAAGACCAGACTAAGTTCTACCCAACGTTCAAAGAAGATCAGAAGAAGATGGAAGACCACGAATATCAGGACCTGGTAAGTTTGACCTTTTGTGTGGTTTCAGTTTAACGACACTGCATGTGCTAATAAAGATCATTAGCGTCGCCCTCCTCCTTTATCAAGCCTTGGGACTGGCACTGTCAGAGTACGAGCAGTGGCGGAGTTTTTGACCTCTTCTTGTCTATTGTGCTGGCTGAAGAGAGCCGTCACTAGACGTGAGACAACTCTTTTGGTCAGGATAATGTCAAACTTACAAAAAACCGACGAATTTTCATAGGCATTAATTCAAGCGCGTTAAATAGTTGAGAGGCTTGAAATAATTAATCGTAATCGTAAACTTCAAACTTCTAAGGCTCCACTCGAAAGCCAAGTGCAGGGCAACAGCTTATTCACGAGCGCTCACCAACTTCCTATATGTAACATGCATGTACACTTGTACAGATTCACATTTCCGCGCCTATAATTCACATTTCGGTGTGACCTTGGGCGCGTTACAAATTTATTTAATAATAATAATAATAATAATAATAATAATAATAATAATAATAATAATAATAATAATAATAATAATAATAATAATAATAATAACAATAATAGTAATAATAATAATAATAATAATAATAACAATAATAATAACAATAATAGTAATAATAATAATAATAATAATAATAATAATAACAATAATAGTAATAATAATAATAATAATAATAATAATAATAATAATAATAATAATAATAATAATAATAATAATAATAATAATAAGTTAATAATAATAATAATAATAAGTTAATAATAATAATAATAATAATAATAATAATAATAATAATAATAATAATAATAATAATAAAGCTTCTTACATAAAGTGAAGGAGTGCTCCTATGGCTGGGCTGGAAGCGCTCCAGAGTAGATTTATTGAAGGGCGCTATATAAATCTTCAGAATGAATGAATTTATAATTATAGTACTTAGGCTTTAGATATAAAGGACCGTTTCATTATCATCCGTTTTCTTAGGGCAGGTTTTTTGGGTTGTGTGTTGGTGGCCAGGTTGACCAGCAGAAAGACGTCGATGTCTGTCGGGGAAAGTCTCGCAGCCGGCGACGGGGAGCCAGGGCAGCGGGGACGGGCGCCGCCGACGACGAAGCCGACGACAAGAAGAACGCCTCTCCCTCACGAAGGCGATCAGGTCGCCCCAGCTGCTTTCGACACTGCTACCGCGAACGATGGCGACGGAGGAGGAGGAGGACAAGGAGGATGAGGAGGGGCAGACGATAAACACCGTCCGTCCGTCCGTCCTTCCGTCTGTCTGTGTGTCCTTTCCCGTCCGTCCTTCCGTCTGCCTGTGTGTCCTTTCCAGTCTGTCCATCCATCCGTCCGTCCGTCCGTCTCAGTCCGTCAAGCGCCCGCTGAGAATCGACGATTGGTCGCCTGCCTATAGCTGAACGTTCGCAGCTAAATCTAGATCTACACACAGTCTGTTGTTCTATCAAATATAAAGGTTGCAACTGAAATGAAGTTGTCCAGTGTTTGTTTCTATAGAAATTTAGGATTGAAATTGTAATTGTAATTGAGCATTTGTATTGCGCCACTCAGAGATTCAGGGGGGGGACGCTCCCGACCCAAGTCAGTGCTATTGATAATAAGAGGAGGAGAAAGGCTGAGGAGCTCAAGGCGCAATTCATGCGGAAGGTGATTCCAACTAGAGGGGCCGACAGAAGCAAAGCTTTTGAACTAATCCATTGAGCAGTTCAAGAAGTCAGACCTGCATGGGACTACAAATAATTGGATAAACTTAACAGCTAGCAGTAAAGAAACCAGTTTCAGACGGCCTAGGGACTTTAGCTAGCTCAAATCAGTTGCTGCTGCATGGTTATTCATTCATTCATTCATTCATTCATTCATTCATTCAGTCAGTCAGTCAGTCAGTCAGTCAGTCAGTCAGTCAGTCAGAGGATTTATATAGCACCTCTTCAAGGGAACTACTCAGAGGTACTCCCGACTTTAGCATGGCCAAAAAAGACAGTTTATAATTGTCATGGATGAATGAGATTCGATTAGCTCTTTGAGACGAACTGCTTGACCTCTTTCCGTTTCGGCCTAATACCAATACGTAAAAACAACTGATAGCGTCATTCAATATAACAGCTAGCTATAGATATCTCTCGTCACATCGTCTCAGGTTGGTCCAGAATCTCAAAATAACCCTGAATACAGCCTAAAGGCTATTAAGCTTATTCTTTATAACGCTGGTCAATATACTAGTTCAATTAAGTAACTGAAATTAACCTCTTACACTATAATAACGTCTTAACAACGAATACAATTTTATTACCTTGACTATAATATGGATAAGAATTTATATAATTATAATGCATTTAATGAGACGATTTTTGTGAGTTCACAAGGACATGTCTACGTTACACCGTGGACTACCTACTTGAAGGATGACTTTCAACAGGGCTTTCAGAATGCAACTTCTGACGATAAACATACATTCACTTATTTTCATATACAAGCGCTATAGAACTTTATTTTAATAATTTCTCACAAATCTCCTTAAGCGAACCGCTTTCTGGTGAAAACTGAAAGATGTGAGTCAAGCATTTAGTTACGTTCGCCTATTTTTTTTATAGTGTTAGCATAGTCTTAAGGCTAAGATATCTAGCAGAAATTGGCAACGATCGAATGAGGAACTATTTTGTTAATGCGCGTTCTACGGCGTATGGATCCGCGTCAGGGCCGGATTAAGACTTTCGGGGGCCCTAAGCCAGGGGCCGGGTTAAGACATCCGGGGGCCCTAACCGGAAAGCCATGCTAAATTTTTTTTCCAGATTTGGAGAAAAACCATGTTTATTACTTTGAAAAATTTCTGATGACCTTTTTATTGTTGCTTTTCCGTCTTTTTTACAGAAGAAAATTGTCAAATACGACCTTTGTACCATCTGATTTTATATTTCCCGACAGTTGGGGGCCCTCAAAACGTTGTGGGGCCCTAAGCCATGGCTTATTTCGCTTATAGGTTAATCCGGCTCTGATCCGCGTCATTTCAACACAAAAGAAGTTCCTACAAACAACGAGACTAAAGAATCTGATCAATTTCACAAAGACAATCACAAATAGAAGCTTAATCATAAACAAACATACTGATGATTATGATTATTTAATGAGGAAATGGTGATGATGACGATGATTATTATAATGATACGATGAAGGTTGCATCATCCGCTGTTGCGGGTGACTCCTGTAGTTGGGACTTGGGAGAGACTTCATTTGCAGGAATAACAAATGCAGGAAGAAGTCGTTCCTTTAGTGGAAATTTGAAAAAGTCTGCAGGGAGTTCTACTTTCCAATAACAAATCGCATCCTTATGGTGATGATAATGATGATGATGATGATGATTATGATTATGATGATGATGATGATGATGATGATGATGATGATGATGATGATATAATGGTGTTGTTGATGATGATGATGCTAATGACGATGATGATGATGATGATGATGATGATGAGGATGATGATGATGATGATGATGATGATGATGATGATGATGATGATGATGATGATGATGATGATGATGATGATGATGATGATGATGATGACGGGGAAGAAAATGGCCACAATGACGTCAACAATAACTTTCGGCAATGATGACTACGTCGACACTGCTACCGATGATGATAGCTATGATGACGACTGTTGTGATGATGATGCTCTAATGATGACGATTATGATGATGACAATGATGATCGTGATCAGGAAGATAGCGCTCACGATGATCATGATGATGATGATGACGACTACGACAAGGACGACGATATCTTTGTCAACAGCGATGACGCCATCGATGATAATAATGATACAAAACAATGTCTGAAATTCATTACTGGATATGATGGATACGCAGAATACAAGCGAAGCCCGTTACACGTCTCTGCGATATGACGAAGGATTTAACACCAATATAATCTCATAGAGACTCGTTAAGTCTCTGCACGTGATAAACGAGACATTAATCTCCCAAAAATCCCGACATGCATCTATCTCTCTTTCTTCTCTGTATACACATCGGTTGCTTACAGCAAAAAGTTATCGCTAGATCACGTGACATTTTCGAGATGGAAGGCTTGAAAATGTGGCAAAATTGAACAACAGAAATTGCCATTTTATTCTATTATCTGTATCTGTAATTATCCAATATTTAAGAATTTCACGTTACATCTTACTTACAGCTGCTGTGTAATACTATAACATCACGTGACTGTATTTTCTCAATTTCCATTGGCTGAAAATGTCACGTGACAGGATAATCGAAGTAATTTCTTAACTTCTATTGGCTGACAAATGTCATGTGATCCATGGTACACAAATGATTTGCATACTAATGCTTCACCTAACTGAACAGTGGAAATCGCAAATTTCTCTATTTTTACGAGCTCACGAACACGCCTATGACGCGGACGTGATGTAGTTTGCAAGCAACCAATGTGTGTACAAGAGAAGCGTTCTTTCGACATTTGCGCAGGCGTAGCCTACTTGCACGCAAAATGGCGAACATTATCCGCAAAATGGCGGACATTATCCGCAAGATGCGGATATAGCCGCAAAATGGCGGATATAGCCGCAAAATGGTGGACATTTATCCACAAAATGGCGGATATAGCCGCAAAATTGAGGAAATTATCTGCAAAATGGTGGACATTATCCGCAAAATGCCGGACATTTATCCGCAAAATGGCGGATATAGCCGCAAAATGGCGGACATTATCCGCAAAATGGTGGACATTTATCCGCTAAATGGCGGATATAGCCGCAAAATTGAGGAAATTATCTGCAAAATGGCGGATATAGCCACAAAATGGCGGACAGTATTCGCAAACTAGCGGACTTCCTGCCGCTGCAGCTTGGCGTTCAGGTGGATTGGTTGATTGGGTGAGAAGAGAATCGATCAAAAGGTCGTCGTGCAATCGAGTCGGTCACGCTATTTCTATGACTTTTCTGATCCGACGAGAGACATTTCGATGTTGCTACTGTCGCTCTCGTGCTTGCGTAGGTACTTGACGTGCTGGACTTGCGGCGCCTGACCAGGATTCTTGCGTATGGCACACATTCGGCACCAGATGAAGGACCCGTCTTGACGCGCTGGAATACATATTTATAATGAATCAGTGGAACTATAATCAATCAATAAATAAATAAATTATTCAGTCAGTCACTTACTCACTGGCTAACGGGTTTGGTCTCTCGTTTACTCGCTCACTGACTCATTCGCTCACTGACTGACTGACTCAGTTACTCACTGACTCACTGCCTTACTCACTGACTGACTGACGCATTGATGATTGATTAACTGACTGACTCACTGACTCACTCACTCATTGACTGACTGACTCAATCACGCACTCACTCAATGATTCACTCACACACCCTCGCACTCAATGACTCAATCAATCAATCAATCAATCAGTCTTTTAGACATCCAGCCAGTCAGCCAGTCAATTAACCGGTCACTGAAAAAGATCATCGTAATACGAACAGAACAAAGCACATCAAAATGCAAAAAAACATATAACCAAAAAGCAGTGTAATTTAAAAAACAGAGTTTCCAAAGAAAACATAAACTTAATAAAAAGAAAATCCGAAATCCGATACAGTAGTTCAGAGTAAAATAATGCGAGCACGGATTAAGGAAGAAATAAAGTTTTTCTTGGCCTTCTCTTAATTAACGACACAGATCTTACGCTCAAGGTTGAAGAGGTTGGCACACAAAGGTGTCATAGAACTCCGTGTAGGTTTACTTTTAGATTCACTCATTCATTACGAGAATTTATATAGCGCCCCTTAAGGAGCGATCTCAACATAATTACGCCCCAGAAGTAATTATAAGTCTATTTTATTCAACCAGTCCGAATTACAGATTAATATTATGGTAGGTATTAATCAAGGCTCTTGTCAAGATTTGTTACAGGCCTATAGCCTACTGCATCAGATTGGATTCGGAGAGTACTTGGAGCTTGGGCCTAGATAATCAGGTTTGATTTCAATATTAATCATGGGCCTATGAGATTTTACTTGGAAATTGATTATGGGCTTACAATATGAAATTTCATTTTGAGATTAATTATTGACCTATTTAATCAGATATAATTTGGAGATTAATTAAGGCCCACTTCGTCACATGTTCGATTTCATGAAAAGTGATGGACCTACTATATTAGAGTTCATATGAAGATTAATTATGGGCCTACTAATGGGACTTCACTGGAGAATAATCAGAGGCCCATTATACTGCATTCGATTCGATTTGGCAATTACTTATGGGTCTACTTAGGCCTAATCAGATTTCATTTGGGGATTAGATGTAGGGCCACTGCGGTAGAATGATTTAATAAGAGATCAGTTATGTGACGTAACTTCATAAGACTTGATTTGTCGATGAATTACCAGCAAATCCTCTTTAAGACACCCATATGTCTCCAGGTCTTGCAGATGCGGCCGCTGTTGCTGATGCAGATGCAGTTCATCTTTAATAGCCAGATGCGTTGCTATGGCAGCCATACAGCTGCTCAGATTCCTCCACTGGATACGGAAATGGAACGAGGTATCGGAACCCGCTGTCGTTATTCATCATTCCCATAAAGCTTTCATCCAACATTGCGCATAGTATCTGTGTATCCACATATCCTGACGAATGGAATATATTGGTGTATCCACTATCCATTTTCTAATGTATCCATGTATTCATTATTCCAACTGTGAATGTGTATAGACTGTATAACTATCCACAAGTTGCTCCATGTATCAAACTATCCACGTATATCTTTTCTTCGTGTATCCATATCCATGATACGGTCCGTGAATTGTAGTCTGGATGGGTGATCTCTGTTGGCATTTAAAATGGTCAGCTCTTTTTGCCAGACGAACTAGGAGTCGTCATCTATTTAGAAAGCATTAACCTGTTTGACGGAACAACAGAACCTGTCGGAGCTTTGGCTTTGGCGGGAAGAATTACTGCTGAACTTAAAATAATTGGCTTTGTCTGGAAGTATGTTCATGAGTACAGACTTGTCCAGCCATCCACAAACGAGTCCGGTCATCCCTCCATCCATCCATCCATTCATCCGTCCATCCATTCATCCATTCATTCATCTATTTAATCATGCAACGTTCCCATCCATCCACCTATCCATCCATCCATACATCTCCATCCATTCATTCTTCCATTGTGCCCATCCATTTGTCCACCTATCCGTCAATCCGTCCGTCCGTCCATGCAAACTTAGCTGAAGGTGAAAATGAATTAAACAATACCATAGAAAGAACTGTGCTGGTTTTTTGTCAAACTGTTGTTGTAATAGAAACACAACCTCAGTGTCCTCTGAAACAAACGTCACACTATTTCGCAGACATCATGAACTCGCCTCTCTCTCTCTCTCTCTCTCTCTCTCTCTCTCTCTCTCTCTCTCTCTCTCTCTCTCTCTCTCCTCTCTCTCTCCTTTAACTGTCCCCTCCTTACCAGCTAACGGTGTTGAGATGTTGGATAACAGGCCGGAACAAAAATAAACGAATGCAGCGAACGAACTGCAGCAGTCCTTCCTGTTAAAAGAAGAGGGAGCGATTGAACACAAAGAAACAAAACAAAACATAAACTAAACCAAACCAAACAAAAACAAACCTAAGCAAGATACATCACAACATATAATTATTATAATGAGCTTGTACTCTGTTACAGCAGAGCGTTTGGAATTGTTAGCCAAGAAGTTGGTTAGAGAAATCCGAAGGAATCTAATTAATGTGGTCTGCGATCATTATCATGCATCATGTATATCATCGTACATTTAATCATACACGTCATCATACCCTTCATCACGCACTTAATCATACTTTCTGTATTAGCAGAAGCGACGGTTTTCAGAGTTGCCAAAGGACGATCAAGTTGGTTTTTCAAGTGATATATATATATATGCGTATATATAAGGCATACAGATTTGGACAGTGAGTCAGTGACAATGATACATAGAGGATTAGGACACGAGGATTAGGGTGGATTGAAAAAAGCGAAAATTAGAAATCCGAAATTTAATAGCAACCAAAAGTTGCCTAATGGCATGGGCTCAAAAAATGTCGAAAAAGTTTTTAAACATTTTAATGTCTTGAGGCTCCCCAAGAGGGCCAAAGTTACGAAAAATAGCGTTTTTTCGAGGAAATCGTAGGTTTTCTTTTAAAATATTCTAATTCAAAACTAATTAACTGTCATTCAATATACCGTTGGAAAGAGCTCTTGAAACTGAATGAAATGATATATTAATTTCCGGAATATTACCGTATTTATAGAAGTTATTAACTTTTTACCATTTCCCATGTTTCGCGACATGTCGCTAAGTCTGCAAACGGTTAAACACTAATAACGTTTTTACCCTTCGAGATATTTCAACCGATAGTATGTCATTCGATTCAGCCCTGGACCGCCTTTCCAACGGTACATTATGATGCGGGATTATTTAACAGGACACATTTGTTTTAATTATTTTACAGTTTTAGTATAGTTTTGTTTGCAATCTTTCATTGACTTTGTTGTCATTTAAGCTGTATCAACACTTTGTCCGATGAATTGAGCGCTAGGAACATTCCATTTTGTTCATGAATAATCGCGAAATATCGAAGCATAACAGCTACAATG
The DNA here is from genome assembly GCA_020284085.1 of Aporrectodea caliginosa. Taxonomy (NCBI): domain Eukaryota; kingdom Metazoa; phylum Annelida; class Clitellata; order Crassiclitellata; family Lumbricidae; genus Aporrectodea; species Aporrectodea caliginosa. The sequence goes on along the minus strand of JACEVL010001238.1, from coordinate 126,514 downwards.
CCTACTCGTCCTAAAACATAGTTTTCGATGTTCGAACACAGACAGGAACTACGGCAGACTGTTCTACCCCATATGAGAAATGTATCTCTCTTCAACTGGTCCACTATAGCTTGGTCTTCACTAGAGAGTGACATGGGGAGACAATCTCGCCACCATCCCCGCCCCGCAACAAGTAAGTCTTCCCCATCCCCGCCCCATCCCAGCAGGGTTTGTCCCCATCCCCGCCCCATCCCCGCAGGTTTGCTCCCCATCCCCACCCCATCCCCGCAGGACGACATCACATTCCCCGCAAAAAGTTTACACAAATTCAAATTTAAAAAATAACAGTTTTTAGCTTACAAAACTATTTGTATTGTTGACTGCATTAGTCTGTTATTATCTTATGGACAGTTTGCATTAATCAAGTCCTGACTATTTCTGACTAATAGGCTTCAGGAACTAATAAAATCTCCTTATCAGTTCTCAAGTTCTCAACATCACCCGGGTTTATTGCCGGCTCATTCCCCATTACCGCGGTATTACCGCGAGAGTAAACCCCATTACCGCAGTATTGCCGCAATTGTTGTCCCCATTACCGCGGTATTACCGCAATTGTTGTCCCCATTACCGCGGGATTTACCGCGGTTACCGCGGTTTCCCCGCGGGGAAATTCCCCATGTCACTCTCTAGTCTTCACTCTCTAATGCCTTCTCTTCAGCCTGGATTTAGGAAATTCCACTCGACGGAATCTCTTATGGTAAGTTTTCTATCAGATATATTTCATTATGTGGGCTGTAGCCACATCATTCTACTCTCCCTCTATGACATCAGTTCCGCTTTTGACACTGTTGATCACACCATCCTCTAAGACCTGCTGTCTAGGTCGTTTGGGATTGTTAACTATGCTAATCTGCTCTTCTTTGGTTCCATTCATGCCTTACCTTCATGGCCTTGCCGTCACAGCCGCTGCTCTGGTTGAACGTATTCTAGAGGCTTCAGCTGTTCTTGACTGATGATTGTCCGTTAACCTTTTTTTCTAAACCAAGACAAGACCCAGTATACATTTGGCTCGGTAGCCATGCCCAGCTTGCCAGGATTGACTCCGAGTCCCTTCGCCTTACGTTTCCCAATGTGCACTTTTCTTCATCTTTGCATGATCTTTGATTCATTCTGGATCCTGTCCTCTCTCTGTCTGATCATATCAAAGTTGTCTCCCGCTCATGTTTCTACTTAAGCGCCACTTAAAATCAGAGGCGCTCCCGATCCAGGCAGTATATTCACTGACAAAAAGAGAGGTTTCATGTGCTTGAGAAACTGGTCAGAGGAAAGAGAAAGGAAGTCAGCCCTAAGGGACCGAGGCAGTCGATTTCAGCTGGAGGACCAATAAAAGCCAAATTCCTAGACCTATGGCTCACATATAGGTACGCATTCCAGGGACAGCCAAATGGGTACAGGCCGAAGACCGAAGGGAGCAAAGGCTATGGAAAGAATAAACTAAAGTACACTAGGCCTTGAAATAGTGATAGAGAGAGAACAGGATCGAGAATGAATTAAAGAACCCGTGTCATTAGCATGTTGGTGGAAAAAGACACCGAGTGGACCAAGAACCCTAGCTAGATCCGAGTATACAAGATGAACAGATGGGGAATAAGGACAAGGCCCTGAGGTAAGCCATAAGACAAATGGACACAGGAAGAGCGGGTAGGACCGAAAACTACAGAAACAGAGCGATCCGTTAGGAATGAATGGAATCAAAGAATAGCAGAGTCAAAAATCCCAAACGACCTAGACAGCAGGTCTAAGAGGATGGTGTGATCAACATTGTCAAAAGCGGTACTGATGTCAAAGAGGGAGAGTAGAGTGACATGGCCACAGTCAACATCATGAAATATATCTGCATAAAAGATTCCGTCGAGTGGATTTCCTAAATTGAGACGGAAAAGAAGGCATTAGAGAGTGAAGATCGAGGTAGTTGAACAGAGATACATTTCTCAAACGTGGGTAGAATAGTCTGCGGTACTTCCTGTCTGTGTTCCAACATCGAAAACTATGTTTTAAACGAGTAGGCATTGTAGTTTTTATGCTTCGACATTTCGCGGTTATTCATGAACAAAATGGAATGTTCCTAGCGCTCAATTCATCGGACAAAGTGTTGATGCAGCATTAAATGACAACAGAATCAATGAAAGATTGCAAACAAAACTATACTAAAAATGTAAAAAAATTAAAACAAATGTGTCCTGCTAAATAATCCCGCATCATAATGTACCGTTGGAAAGGCAGTCCAGGGCTGAATCGAATGACATACTATCGGTTGAAATATCTCGAAGGGTAAAAAAGTTATTAGTGTTTAACCGTTTTCAGACTTAGCGACATGTCGCGAAACATGGGAAATGGTAAAAAGTTAATAACTTCTATAAATACGGGAATATTCTGGAAATTAATGCATCGTTTCATTCAGTTTTAAGAGCTCTTTCCAACGGTATATTGAATGACAGTTAATTAGTTTTCAATTAGAATATTTTAAAAGAAAACCTACGATTTTCTCGAAAAAACGCTATTTTTCGTAACTTTGGCCCTCTTGGGGAGCCTCAAGACATTAAAAATTTTAAAAACTTTTTCGACATTTTTTGAGCCCATGCCATTAGGCAACTTTTGGTTGCTATTAAATTTCGGATTTCTAATTTTCGCTTTTTTCAATCCACCCTAACGAGGATTAGCGACAGAGAAGATAACAATTTAAGCGAGAAAAAGAAGAGACGCAATTAGAATTCAAGGAAAAGCACGCGAAGGAAATGGAAGACAAGTGAAAAACGCAGAGAAGGGAATTGAAGAAAGTGACGTGAAGCAAATGGAAGAAAGGGAAGAAAAGCAGAGAAGAGAAGGGAAGCGAAGAGAAGGCAAGGGAAGAGAAGAAAAAGGAAGAGAAGTAAATAAGAAAGGAAAGCGAAGAAAAGGATATGAAAGAGAAGTAGATAAGAGAAGAGAATGAAAGCAAGGGAAAGGGCAGAGACGTATGAAAAAGTAGGGAAGGAAAGCTAAGGAAAGGAACGGTAAGAGAAGCAGAGAGGTGAGAGGGAAGTGGAAAGCGAAGAACAGTGAAGGAGAATGAACGGAAGAGAAGAAGCGGCAGACGAATATATGATTCAATATCGACTTTTCAGTTTCATCAGTCATAAAGTGATTGTGTCACAATGGACTCAACAATGAAAGACCCGAATCTATATTTTCCATTTGGGATTCCTACAACCAACGCTTAATTCAGACGCCCTTTTATTACGTGGCCAACAAAGACCTTGCGCAACATTCAATCATGTTCAACAAAGCAAGTTCTCACAAAGGACACGAATCGCTAATCGAATAAATGCGACTCATATCTGAGAGAATCTATCTATCTGTCTGAATCTTCCTTGAACGAAAAGCGGTTAAAACCGGGCGCTACATGAATTCGTAAATGCCTCGGAACAATCACTGATGGCTACGATAAGAACGAGATTGGAATATTTGGACACACATTCAGTGCAGATTCCCTGCTAAGAACTACAATCAAAGGAACAATGCAGGGTACGAAAGGAAGATGAAGATCTAGACAGATGCTGTTTATGCTGTATGATGACTCAGACTCGCATTCTGTGCGACCTTGGTAAAATGCTTCGTAAAAGATAACAACAGCAGCAACAGCAACAACAGCACCACCACCACCACCACCACGAATCAGTTTGTGCAAGTTTTAAATAATTCGAAATCGGAAGCATTTTTCACGTTATCATGTTCGAAATGTGGTATACCGCAAGAAATTGTAAATCAAATTGTGAATACTGTGACGTAGTTTAACAAATTGTGAATACAGTGACGTAATGAAACAAATTCTGAATACATGTGACGTAATGAAACAAGTTGTGAATACAGTGACGTAATGAAACAAATTCTGAATAGGCTACATGTGACGTAATGAAACAAGTTGTGAATACAGTGACGTAATGAAACAAATTCTGAATACATGTGACGTAATGAAACAAATTCTGAATACATGTGACGTAATGAAACAAGTTGTGAATACATGTGACGTAATGAAACAAATTCTGAATACATGTGACGTAAAGAAACAAATTCTGAATACATGTGACGTAATGAAACAAATTCTGAATACATGTGACGTAATGAAACAAGTTGTGAATACAGTGACGTAATGAAACAAATTCTGAATACATGCGACGTAATGAAACAAGTTGTGAACAATGTGACGCAATGTAAGACATTGTTAATCCTGTGACGTAATATAACAATTGTAAATCCTGTGGCGTGATGTAACAAATTCGGAATACTAGGGGTGCCTAGCAGTGATTATGATGATGACGATGTGCAGGACGAAGGGAGAAGGGGTGAGGATTACCGATATGCTTGGGGGTCGTTCTGCCGATGATCCAGAGACCGCTGTAGACGATAACAGATACGAAACACAGAGCATCTCCAAAGACGAGGAAACTGATGGGACCCAAGGTCACGAACATCTGCAACAGACATACAATGCATTCGCTTGACATATACCAGCATCAGTACCAGGTCCAGCAGCAGATAGGTAGCAGTTGATAGAAATAAGAGATCGATGGATTGATGGATATCATAGATATTCAGATATCTATGATATCACAGATATCTGGGTATAATGGATATCATAGATATAAAATGACGCAAGAGATTGATCGACTGGTAGATATCTAGATATCCAGATATAATAGATATCATAGATATAAACATGATATAAATAGTTGATGTATTGCTGTATATCATAGATATCGTAGATATAAATATGATACAAGAGATTGATGGATATCATAGCTATCTAGATATCACAGATATCAGAGATATAGATATGCTATTGTAGTCTTAGTAACTCTCAGCACTGCGCTGACAATTAACAGTGTGAAACCTGGGATTATTATAACTGAAGGGATTCGAAACGGACGAAAATTGGGTCATTGACCTAGATTATGTCTGTGACTCTGATTTTACACCCGGGACCTTTGCAAGTCAGATCATTTTTAGTCCCGTTTCTTTTCTGGACGATTGTCGTTACGAAACGAAAGCGACTTAATTCAATAAAAATATTTGCAACGTATGTATCTTGTAAATTACTAAAACAACGTCGAGAATGATTTATTTGGCTTTGTTTGCGTTTGCTCCGTCGAGAGTATTTATCCTGCTGAGTGCCCGGATGACAGTGTAATCTAAAAACAGATGGTCACATACATCGCCCGCGATGTTTCAGAAAAGACGATCTCTGATTGGCTGACATATTGCCGCTGCGTATCCCGTCAGTAATAATAGTCCCAGGTGAAACATCCTAGAAGAAGTTTGCTATTGACGATGCTGCGATATAGATTGTGGTAATTACTATTATTACAATTACAGTTGATGACGTATGTTCTAAATAATCACAAATAAACAGTCACTTTATAGTTTTTATAGCGCTCTCAGGAGTGTAATGGTTTGGCATCGTCTACATACTTACATTTCCGACCACAACGGGGCAGATCATCTCACCAAGGGCAGCGATCACGACCAACAACGAAGTAATTGATGCTTAAATTAAAGCAAAGAATAAAATTAATAATTTATTACAAGTACCGATGAATCTATACGTATGTATGTATGCATTTATGCATGGATGCATACATACATTGTTTAACATCATGAAGGTAAACGACCATGGTGAACTACCAAGGTAACGGCGATAGGCCTACTATTGTTTATTGGCCTCTGCAGAAACCCTTAAGGAAGTCTCATGAACAAACACGACCAGAGAAACCAACGAAAGGCCACTCCTTACACATCCAAACTTCCGCCGATACTCACTGACCAGACTTTGAAGGGACGGAAGTCTGAGTTGGCTGCTGGTGGCACCACCCCAATCAATCCATCAGCATTTATATAGCGCCCCCTCAAGATCCTCACTCAGAGGCTGTTCCAATCCTGGCCAGAGGGAAACACGTAGGAGTTCGTGAACTTCATAGTAGCGCATTGATTAGGCTACCATGTAGAATAACTCTAAACTGTTACAATTGCATGTTTAATTAGTAATTACAATTCCATTTAAAGTCTTAATAACAATCAAATGTGTGATTAGGTCGTTGATCGTAAATTAAGCCTGTAGGCCTTTCTGAAATAACGGACGGATGGACAGACAGAATGACGGAAGAACGGAAAGACATGCAAAAGGACAAATGGACAGACAGACACAAAAGAACAGACACAAAAGGACAGACACAAAAGGACAGACACAAAAGGACAGACAGAAGGACAGATGGACAGACAGACGCATATAAGGACAGACAGGCGGACGAACACAGAAAAGGACAGACGGAAGGACGTAACGAAGAACGGATGAACACACAAAAGACCAGACAGAAGGACAGATGGACGAACGAACATACAAGAGCCTCAAGAGGACATGTAGACAGAAGGACAGAAGGACGGACAGAGAGAAAGACGGAGGGAAGGGCGGAAGTACAGACGGACGTAGACTTGTAGACGTACAAGTGATGTCGATATACTGTTCAGCTAGAGAGATGGTTGTTGGGGCGACACTGCTGAGGAACATTCCAAAGATGGCCGTTCCCAGGTAGAGCACAATGTGATTGTGACTTAACAATAGCATTAACGTCATCGACAGCAAACAGCCCATCTGTCAAACAAATAACACGCAATCATGACGTAACAATTTAGTAAATAGAAGGACCCTAATATGCTACGCAAACAACACGTCATTTTGACGCAATTAATAGCCCTGACATCATATACAGTAGACTTTTCCCCCACACTTGCACCACGTGATTATATGACGCAACAATGCAGATAACGTCACCGACAATAGGGCGACAAAAACACGTTTTTCTGACGTAGCAATTACATCGACGTCATCTTCAGTAGCAAATCATTTGATAAACAAACGCCTCGTGATTATGACGCAATAATAACATCAACGTCATCAAAGACATGCGTCACAGTTTCTAGATATTAAAACACGGATTAGTCTAATTTTACGATTATAATGCAACTCTTTTGGCCAGAACTGTCAAAATAAAAACATGGTATCAAATCACAAACACATCGGACAATAAAGCAGAACAATTGCTCACAACTTATGATTCGAACTAGTTTGATAACTCTGCTGAACTGGTAACCAAGGGGCAATAAACATATTGATAAGTTGTGTAGCTGAACAACCTTAAGCGTAACTTTGCATTATAACTGTGGTGTGCAGTCACCCTATTTAAAAGTCGTGGTAACAGTCACCCCACTTTTGGCCCTGCACTGAAATATGTTTTACCAGATGAAAGATACAGTTTTGGTTTGAAGTACGTTCAAGCAATGACAGTTAACGGCGATCTATTTTTAACACGCCCTTGTTAACATCAGTCTGTTGCCATTTTCCGGATCTAAATTTGAACGCTGGAGTTGGCGGTGAAACTAAAACCCCCCCAGTCTGAGTCTGAACCTTTTCATCATACGTGCTTCACCGATTTAGGCATTTTCTCTTGATATCGACCGCGCCAGCTGTTTTAATTGTTGTGTGAAGCGGAAAATTGTTACGCTCTGGTGGCGCATGCAGTTGCTAATGGCCGAGCGAAGCATCACATTGGAGAGACTAATCCACCGAGAAACTCTAAAGCCTGAGGCTTTTGCACGACTGATGAAGTCAACAACAACAACAACAACGACAACAGACACAACAACCTCAGGTCACAAAATGTTTCAGAGGACATAATTATACGTATACGTACGTAGGCCTACAAACCTACATACATACATACATACATATACATACATATATGCATATATGCATACATGCATAGGTATGCATATAAATACATATATATGTGACAGGGAATGTGTATTTTCAGGGTATGTGTATATACCCTAGGGAATGTGTAGGCCTATATACCATTAGGAATGTGCATTTTCAGGGTATACATCAAACCATAATTCTAACCCTAAACCTAACCCTAACCCTCTAATCCTAACCTAACCCTAACCATAAATTTTCAGGGTATAGCATAATTATACTCTGAAAATACACTTTCCCTGGAAAATATACATACACGCGTAGTTCATACAGAGAGAGATACACAGACAGACAAAACATAGAAAGACAGACAAACAGACAGGAAACCACACTTACGATGTTACAGAGGAGCATGAACGCTGAGGTGAATCTGGTGGCGAGAGGAATTGAAGCCAACCGTCCAAATGCAAACATTCCCTAGAAAAGAAAGATGATCATCAGAACCACCAGAGAGACAACCACTCAACAGAACTTGTCTTACACGCCTCAAAATCGTTTATGTAATGTAATGTAATGTAATTAGTAATTTATATAGCTCACAGCCGAGGCCATTCAGTGCGCTCCCAGTGTGAGAACCCCGATAGAAGAAATAGGTTTTAAGGAGAGAGAGATGAAGACAATGATCCAGAAAGGAAAGTCTCACGCAAAGTTAAGGGAAGGGCATTTTTATCCATCTAGTTTAACTTACGAAAATCTTGCTTGAATATATGTAACTATGTTTGAGCCACAGGCTAAAAAGTCAAATCTTGCGACGACTCATTCGATCACTTACAATCATTCAATCGTCATGAAACTTGGCAGATAGACTCGCCCTCGCAGACATTTCATTCTATAAAAATTTCAGCTCCCCAAAAAAAGGCTAGCTTATAGAATCGGGGACTAAACTTTTCGAATCGGGGAATCCCCTTTTCCGATACGCAGCGTTGCTATTGGCCGCAACAAAAACGGGCGCGCTGCCTGATTAAACGCACGCTATGTCGTAAAATGAACGCGGACTATTCTCAGAGTACACGTTATAGGATACTAGATGGATATAGTAAAAACTTTGTTTTTACGGGCTGTATTTTATTACTATCAATCTCAAACACGGAATTCCATTGGGTATAGCACCCGCCTTGTAACGCAGAGAGCACGGGTTCGATCCTCCTCCCTGAGACGGTAACTGAGTATAGGGACCTTGAGTAAGTCCTTCACTCACAATTGCTCAGCGCCATCAAATTATGCTTGATCTTTAGATAGTGGCGCTTAATAAATGTACAATAATAAATTATTATTATAACAAGAGATAAACCAGGTATAGAGCCAATCCTATGGCAGCCACGGGTATGAAGTGTAAAGGGGCTTCATTTCTTAGCCTCGGCATGTGAAGGCGAGTGGCCAGTCATCTCCCTTGCCGTCTCATCTTCCCAACGACAGTGTACGGCCAGTGTACTCATTACAGCCCTATGGAATCGACTTCCTCCTTCTCTACGCTCTACAATCCTCTCTAGTAGCATCTCTACCTCTTCTCTCACCTTAAAACCTTCCTTTTTCCTCGGAGTACCTCGCACTGGGAGCGTTTCTTAAAGGCTTATACTATGAGAAGCGCTTTATAAATGATCAAATACAGCTCATTTGGCTAGAGGGTGCGCTTGGAGCAGAAATCTCGAACCAAAGTTCTGCCCTGACGGGGATTTGAACCGCCGACTGACCTGAAAGTCCAGTACGTTAACCACTCCGCTATGGAGCACCCCATACTAGTTACGTACAAACAGAAAGACCGTTCAATATTTACCCAGAAGAGAGCGTTCAAGTAGGCGCCTTCCGTTTTACTTAGGTCGACAATACTTTTGACGGCGTAGGAATAGACGTATCCGCCATAAGAGGACTGAAAAATAACGAAGAAGATTCTTTGTGACAGGATCTTCTGAAAGAAGAGAGAGTCTCAGACAGACAGGCAGACAGACAGACAGAGACAGAGCAAAGGAAACCGCGTGCAGAGTAATTGTCATCTCTGACAATCACCTGCCCACAGGTGTTGCCACACTTCAATCCTTACACCGGATATTAAATATAACGTTTTACTCTCCACAGGCAATTTCTACTCTGACAATACAATTATTCGTCGATGTTTCTGCTTAACAGACATAATAAACCTCTATGCATTTGTTATGTAAGCAAGGCGTTATACTTTCTGACCGCCAGAGGCGCCACCGCGAGAGGCACTCAAACTAGTCACACGACGTTTATTATAAAGGACTTTCCAATCCGGTGCATAACTGGCCCAAGGAATTCTGACGTAGCAATGCTTTCCTCCTTAACACTATTACTTTGCTTGAAATTTAGTATATAAATATTTCAATATATATATATATTCATTCATATATATATATATATATATTCATTCATATATATATATATCAATGAATAAATGTGCTGAAATTACTGCACGCCCATAGGCACGTTGTCCCTCATTTAACTCTTAGATCATTAAGTAAATGTCCCTCATTACATATAGATAATTAGGTAAATGTATGCATAATTATAAGCGAAGCATTCAAATACAGACATACATAAATACAGACATACAAAGAGGTAGACATACATATAAACATTCATACATACATAAATACATACATAGACAAACCCATACATGCAGACATAGCCTACACATATCCGTACATACAAACACTCACACACATTGATTAACGCTACACTCACCCATGCTAACAGCTACCTATATATTGAAACGAAGATTGCGTGCTTATCTGAATGCGAACTGACGCTGTGCATGCAATTTAACTTGTTAAATAGTTAAACAAAATATTAAAAATTAAAAATTAATTTAAACAAAAGATTTCTATGCAAATATCCTGCCAGCCTCTCGCGAAATGCAAGATGTATGGACGACCCTACCAAACGAGACTTGGGTCCATTTAGGGTTCTCTATCCCCACTGTTTCCCAACTAGTTATAACCAGATTTATAACAACTACATCGTATAATATTCATGCGATGTAGTTGTTATAACTCTGTTACTAAGTTGTTAGAATAAATCAAATCTACGGTTATGGTTATAGGCCTACACACATGTCCTACAAATACATACATATGACACGTGTAATTTGTTTTATTCTGTAGCTAAGTTTATCGACTTCCCACTTGGTCTTTGCTAAAGAACTGGCCATCATCTTGACTCACTTTACATGAAGTAATTAGGCCCCTGCTCAGCGGGATTAGTCCCTTTAGATGCGCCTATTGCTCCCACTTAAAAGCTCTGATACACTCTGATAATCTAATACTCCATGGAAATTGTAACATGCATAATTAAATTTCAATGTACAATTACTGGGAACAATAAATGTCTTATGTCTGATACACAAGTAAGTACGTACGTACACGCTCACACCCTCGCATACATTAGAATTAAATCCAACGCATACATTAGAATTAAATCCAACGCATACATTAGAATTAAATCCAACGCATACATTAGAATTAAATCCAACGCATACATTAGAATTAAATCCAACGCATACATTAGAATTAAATCCAACGCATACATTAGAATTAAATCCAACGCATACATTAGAATTAAATCCAACGCATACATTAGAATTAAATCCAACGCATACATTAGAATTAAATCCAACGCATACATTAGAATTAAATCCAACGCATACATTAGAATTAAATCCAACGCATACATTAGAATTAAATCCAACGCATACATTAGAATTAAATCCAACGCATACATTAGAATTAAATCCAACCCATACATTAGAATTAAATCCAACGCATACATTAGAATTAATCCATTAAAGTTCAATTTAAAATTCAATCCAATGCAGTAATGGACCAGTCGTTCCAACCTGTAATCCATCATAGATGAAGAGCAGAGCAGCTGTTGCAGCTGTAATGAGCAGCAACTGGGTCTTCAGAGATGCAAATGGAACCGGAGGTTGCTTCGTAGTCCCTCCTCCTCCTCCTCCTGCTTCTCCTCCTACTCCTCCAACTCCTCCTGTTGACGATGCCACTCCTCCACCATCACCCTGAGTCCCCAACCCACCAACTCCTCCGCCTCCTCCTGCTCCGCCTGTCCCATTTTTCTCGCTTTTTCCTCCTGCGGAATAAAACACGCGTGCCTTATTAGAATGAAATTTGAATTCATCGTCATTTTTATTTGTTTTTTAAAAAGATCGATCTCTTCTTCGTCGATAATTTCTATTCAAGCTGATGTCAATCATGCTAATTTTTATTGGTCTTTTAAACTGTGTTTTCAATCCAAGCTGCTGAAAAACGGAAACTGACGAGAGCACAGGGTGGATTTTTAAGTTTCTTCAACTGCATTATTTGTGGTCCAAAATTTTGTTTGTGCGTTGCATTTTATTCTCAAGTCAGTACGGACCGTGAAAATGCCGCTGCATTGTAGTTGTCGCAATGCTAGCCAAGAAATGTGATGTAATGCAAACCATATGCTTTAGCGTAATGTCATCATCATCATCATCATTATCATAATCATCATCATCAGTATCATCATCAGCATCGTCGTCGTCGTCGTCATCGTCATCATCATCATCGTCATCGTCCTCGTCCTCGTCATCATCGTCGTCGTCGTCGTCGTCATCGTCATCATCATCATCATCATCATCATCATCATCCTCATCATCATCCTCATCATCCTCATCATCATCATCATCATCATCATCATCGTCGTCGTCGTCATCATCGTCATCATTATCATCGTCGCCGTCTTCATCATCATCATCATCATCATCATCGTCGTCGTCGTCGTCGTCGTCTTCATCATCGTCATCATCATCATCATCATCATCATCGTCGTCGTCGTCATCAGTTCCTGACGACAAGAATTTGGTGGAGATGTGTACGAATAAATGCGTAATGCAATGCCTCGAAATGCAACACAATTATACAGTTTGATCGTAATCGTAATAGTAAATTTCTGAGACGCTTTAGACATTTCGTGATTACGATTACGGTGGACTTGCCTAGGTTTGTCTTTGTCACGGATCCATATTCGTTGGTCAGCTGGACTCCGTTGGAGGACAAGGAGTGGTTCGATTCGGAGTTGCTCAGCTCCTGGTGACCCAACCGCCAACCCCTAGATCTCATGCGGAACGTTAGACTGATCGCCAGACAAGCAATTGGCACCTGTTGGACACAAACAAACAGACAAACTGACTGAGAGACTGACAGATAGACAGAAGGACAGACAGACAGACAGACAGAAGGACAGACAGAAGGACAGGCAAATAGGCAGATAGATAGACACACTGACAACGAAATTCTGTGATGTCTGATACTGGAGTTCAGTACTAAGGTTGAGTACTGAATGTGAAGCGTGTACTGGAGAGTGTGTACTATGTGAGTACTGGATGTGGGTACTTGACGTGAGTACTCGATATGAGTAATTGACGTGAGTACTCGATGTGAGTATTGGATGTGAGTACTTGACGTGAGTACTCGAAATGAGTACTTGACGTAAGTACTCGATGTGAGTATTGGATGTGAGTACTTGACGTGAGTACTCGATGTGAGTATTGGACGTGAGTACTTGACGTGAGTACTCGATGTGAATATTGGATGTGAGTACTTGACGTGAGTACTCGATGTGAGTATTACTTGACGTGAGTAATCGATGTGAGTATTGGATGTGAGTACAACACGTGAGTATGTGAGTACTGAAGTCTAGTACTGTTTGCGAGTAACCGATGTAAGTACACTGACCTGAACGGCTGCCATGATCCAGAAGGCGTACTTGACCTTCGTCATTTCCTGGGCTTCCTCGAGGGTCTCCGCCGGAAGATTGGTGTCATTGATGAACAGTTCTCCAGATAGTTCGATGAAACTTCCGGTACTCGTCGTATCATTGTCGATGAACGGAGTGCAGTCCTCGTTCAGTAGGAACGGTTCAGCGATCATTGGACTGATGAACGCTCCCATTCCGTAGCAGAAATGCAACGCCTACAAACATCACATTCCATAGCAGAAATGCAACGCCTACAAAACTTCACATTCCATAGCAGAAATGCAACGCCTACAAAACTTCACATTTCGTAGCAGAAATGCAACGCCTACAAACATCAACCACAAATGTGATTATGCTTGTGATTGTAATTGTAATTGTAATTGTAATTGTAATTGTAATCGTGATTGTGATTGTCATCGTAATTGCAATGGTCATTGTAATTGTAATTGTTATCGTAAATGTAATTGTAACTGTAATTGTGATTGTCATCGTAATTGTAATGGTCATTGTAATTGTAATTGTTATGTAATTGTAATTGCGATGGTAAATGTAATTGTAATTGTAATTGTGATTGCGATTGTCATCGTAATTGTAATTGTCATGGCAAATGTAATTGTCATGGTAAATGTAATTGTGATTTTAATTGTAATTGTGATTGTGATTGTCATCCTAATTGTAATTGTAATTGTAATTGTAATTGTAATTGTAATTGTAATTGTAATTGTAATTGTAATTGTAATTGTAATTGTAATTGTAATTGTAATTGTAATTGTAATTGTAATTGTAATTGTGATTGTCATCGTAGTTCACGGTAATTGTAATGGTCATTGTAATTGTAATTGTAATTGTGATTGTGATTGTGATTGTCATCGTAATTGCAATGGTCATCGTAATTGTAATTGTCATGGCAAATGTAATTGTCATGGTAAATGTAATTGTGATTTTAATTGTAATTGTGATTGTAATTGTAATTGTGATTGTGATTGTCATCAACTGTTTACAATTGTCATTGTAAATGTAATTGTCATGGCCATTGTAATTGTAATTGTCATGGTAATTGTAATTGTAATTGTAATTCAATACGTCAGCGATGTGTTTGAACCACGGTAAGCAGTGGCGTAACTAGGGGTTCGTGCGCCCGGGGGCAAGAATTTCCTGAAATTTTTTTTCTCAGTTCCGCCAAAATTTCTGATGACCTTTTTTTTTTTTTTTTTTTTTCACTGTTTCAACTACAAGAAACTTGTCAAATATCATTTTGCGCCCCCCCTACCCGCGCGCCCCCAGACTCACATACAAAAAGTTACTTTTTACTATTTTTCTGTTTTTACCTGATTTCTTTAACAAAAACCACATTTTCAGACCTAATTTTGCGCCCCCCCGTCCTGCGCCCGGAGGCGGCCGCCCCCTGCCCCCTCGTTACGCCACTGACGGTAAGCGAACTGTTTATTGCAATGAAGTCAATTAAATAATTTTGTCACCATATTCGACTTTTCCATCAGCATTTACGTTAAATGCAAAATGATCGCCTGTCATCGTAATTACACTCAAACGTTTCACATTATCGTTGTTCGTCAGATTGTTTACTCCATAAATGGGCCAATCGACATCGTGAAATGAATAAAAATAATAATCGATTAAGCCGAAATTGTGAATAACTCCAACGCAAAACAAGACTAGGCTAGACTATTATAGTTTAGACTATAGTCTAGTTTTTGCGTTGGGGGCATTCACAAATCGCACAACACGTGCGACCATGGCCAGGGTTTGTGGTTAGTTTTGCCTAGTAAGTAGCCAAAATTCATGGGCGCTATACTATAGCATCCTTGCACGCAAATGGCTTTCGTACAAAATCAAACGCTAATAATTATATTCTAATGGTTTCTGTCACCATTGTCAACTGGTCAACGCTCGTGAATAAGCTGATGCCCTTCCATTGGCTTTTTAGAAATTTGGAGGTTACGATTACGAATTCAATTACTGGACAGTATGGATGCGCTGGCTAGAATACTTGACAGTTAAAATTAATGTTGTAGATTCCAGTGTTTAAGTACTGTACATCTTTCGACTGCTAGGGCTGTGGACGTAATAAAATTGATAGTAAAAGTAATAATGTAATAATATATAATATAATATAATAATAATAATAATAATAATAATAATAATAATAATAATAATAATAATAATAATAATAATAATAATAATAATAATAATAATAATAATAATAATAATAATAATAATAATAATAATAATAACAATCATCACCACCACCACCACCACCACCACCACCACCACCATCATCATCATCATCATCATCATCATCATCATCATCATCATCATCATCATTCAGCGTGACGAAAGAATGCCAGAAAGTCAACGAGCCCATAAGTTAACTGAGTCCGTTCCATTAAACCTTGTTTTTGAACGGCCACGTCTGGGTCCTTATTCAAACAGACGGACGAGTCTGAAACTGGGGTCAATATTTGCAGCCGACCAACAGAATTGATTTTGGTTAGGGGTAGGGGGCCGGGGGTGGCCGGGGTGAAGGGACGGGAAGACCATATTTTATTTCGAGAGACTGGAAATAAATCTCGCCTTGTTTGATTCAATATGCCGTAAATCGTTGGACTGTTTTGTGAATAACGGCCGCACTTGGATATTTTCAATTAGGGTCATTGTCTGGGTCAAATGCATAGAGTTATACTTTCTCTGTCTCTTCGTTCAGTGAAATCATTTAAAAAGGAACGCATGCAGAAGATGTTGACTTTGTTATGTAAGGTTTTCATTGAACGATACACAAATATGAGGGGGGGGGGTTAGAAGTGGAGGAAGAATAAGATAGAGAGGGGGACAGAAAGGAGAAGGTGGAGAATGAAAAGGAGAAGGGATAGGAGAGAATGGAGGAGAGAAGGAGTAGATTGAGAATGAAAAGGAGGAGGATGGATAGGATAAAAAGACGAAGAAGTAGAAAAGGAGAAATGTCATATAGGAGAATTAGAAGGTAGGATTGATAATCGGAGAAGGAGGAGGAGAAGGCGAAGAATATAAAGAAGGTGTAACAGGAGAGAAAGAAGAAGGAAGAGGAATCGGAGAAAAAGGAGAGATAGGAGAAGAAGAAGAAGGAAGACGAAAGTTTAGGGGGGAAAAGGAGAGCAAGTAGGAGGAGTAGAAGAAGAAAAGGGATACCGTATAGTAGGAGAAGGAAAAGAAGGAGTAGGGATAGCACAAATAGAAGGAATAGTTCAAAACAGCAGCAAGAGGGAAAAGAAGAGGAAGATAAGTCTCAAGTAGAGGAGGGGACAACAAAGAAGGTGGAGATGGTGGAGATGGAACATTCAGTGGGGAATGGCGAGGGATGTAGAGCGTGACTTACATGTAGGAATGGAGCGACAGCCTCGCCGTAAGTGTTGATCATCTGGAGGTTTGCGAGGCAGTCGATGAATCCCATGTTGAGACCCATGACAGCCAGGACGATCGTCAGAGCAACGAGGACCTTACAGAACGGAATGATGAACATGCAGAGAGGAAGGATCGTCGAATTCACGATCAACATGTAATGGGCGTCCAGTCTACAACGATGAAAAAGGCAATAATAAGATATATTATGTGATATATTTTATATTTTATAATATGTGATAAGCTACCTGTTCTAAAGACTCTCGGTAGCTGTCCAACGCTGGAACGCCATCTGCTTTTCCTCAACCTTACCATACTAAATTGTACACTTTATTACAACAGCAACAACAACAACAACAACAACAACAACAACATCAACAACAACAACAACAACAACATCAACAACAACAACAACAACAACAATAATAATAATAATTGTGGGTCTCTCCATCTGGAATGGCCTCCCACTATAGACTTGCGATTGATGCCTCGGCTAGAATCGCCTGCCTTTTATAAGTATCTCAAATCACACTTTTATAGCCGTGGCTGGGCTGGGAGCGCCTCTGAGTAGGTCTCTTGAAGAGGCGCTATATAAATTCTCGGAATGAATGAATAATAATAAGTAAGTAAGCAAGTAAGTGTATTCTTTATTAATCAATTGCTAATCGAACTTTGGTGTACATGTAGATATCTAATATTTAAACGCAGAACGTACAAATGCTCCACTTACATTACAATACAATACAATACAAAACCAACTACCTTGGAAACTGTCCTCCTTCCACTGTTCAGAGGAGCACACACGACCATACATACAATAGAGCATCGATGGCGCTGAGACATTGCACACGAAAGACTTGCTCAAGGTCTCTACACAGTAACCGTCTCAGAGGAGGAGGCTCGAACCCGCACTCTCCGCGTTACAGACCGACCGCTCAATCCAATCGGGCAGCGTGCCCCGCGGCACATAATATATCTATCCATTCATGTATAAGCAACACATCCGTAGTTTTTATACGTATGCAGATGGACATCGTATACGCGAAATTATGTCGCCATGAATTCAATCGCGGAGAGAGACAAAGGAGCGGCGCGAGCACCGTGATCGGAATATTCGGCGCGCTCTCTCGGGTAACATAGACACTCGCTTTGCGCATTTGCAGACGACTGCCCGGCATGCATTGCGTGCACTTCCGGGCCCCCGTTCGCATCCGGAAGCCACGTGAATCAATGGCCCGATCGTCGGTCGGCCTTTTGGGTTCCCCAGCGAACGATTCGTTTTAATATTTCGCTGACGGCTGGAGAGATACGACGCTTTGCATCTGTGGTGATAGATACTGATGCAAGGAGGGGGAGAGAGATGGGGAGAGGCGGGGAGAGGAAGGGAGGAGGAATGGAGGAGATGGAAGTGGAGCAGGTGGAGGAGGAAGAGGAAAGGTAGGAGGAGAATGAAAAGGAGGAGGAGGAGGAGGGGAAAGAAAGGAAATAAAAGAGCAGAAGTAGGAAGAGCGATGACAGAGAAGAAGAAAATAAAAGGAGGAGGAAGATGACAAGGAAAAGGAAGATGAAAAGGAGGAGGAGGAAGAGGACCGTTAAGATGGGGAAGAAGATAGAGAAGAAGAGGAGGAGAACCAGAGAAGATGAGGATGAAGAAAGTGGACCTGTAGGAGGCAGAGGAGAAGATGGAAGAGGAGGAGAAGGACGAGGAAGGGGAAAATGGAGGAAGAGGAAGAAAACAAAGAGGAACAGAACAACGAAGAGGAAACGGAAGAAGATCAGAAAATGGGGCGAAGGAAAGAGAGACGGAAAAGAAAGAGGAAGCGAAGTATAGAGAGAGGAGGAAGAAATTGAATATGAGAAGGGATCAGTAGCGTAGCCAGTAAACAATTTCCGGGGTATTTCATTGGGCATGGTCACAAAAGTTAAGTTTTTTTGTATTTCGCATATAAAAGCATATAAAAACAAATTTCGGCAATTTAATTGGGGGGATTGAACCCGTAAACCCCCTAAATGCGCCCATGGAAGGGATAGAAGGAGGAAGGCGTTAGAGGAACAGGAGGAAGATACAGATCACACTAAAGACGAGAATCAAAGCGGAGATATCGGAATTGTAGATGGATGAATGGATGAATGGATCACTATTCGTTTATCGAAAATAATCAAGTTGACACAGCCACAACTTAATAACAGATAAATGGAACAGTTTACAGCTATTTTCAGGGCGACGAGTCAGCCAGGGCTAACCAGCGTAGGCCTATACCCGCCCGAGGCCTTCTCATTAATTTTAATACATATTCACACAGAGGAATCGAGGAATAAAGCTGAGGTCTTCCTTTTGTGGCAATGCAAACCCAGTCAGCTACCGTGTACCATGAGTGGCTGTCAGAAGCCTTTCTTCGATGGACTTCCATAATGATTTTGTCTGCTAAAGGAACCTTTGGACTGTGGCGGTCCATTGTGAGAAAAGGAAACATAATAATGTATGTATGTTGCTGAATATGTAGCGTTAGTTGAAAGCGTTTTAAAGGTGTTTAAAGACGTCATTGACAGCTCACGTTTATCTAGCCTTTCCTCACCTTACGAGTTAATACAAGTCCGTCTGCATCTGGCCATTTATTGACCAGGTCATTTACTGGTCAGGTCATTTACTTAACTTATCACTCAGGTCATTTACCGACCATACTACCTGGCAGTCTTACATGCACTGTCCACTCTGACGTCCGGTCGTTTTTTTCCGTCCATTGTCAGCAACACTGACCACTGACCATCCATTGACCATCCATTGACCATCCATTGACTGGAACACCCACGCTGCCAAGTGGCAGAAAAGAGACAATCGCAACAAGTGCCGAACTGCCGACAAACACTCTTTCTCCGCCGCAGTTTCGAACTTATGGAACTCGGCAAATGTCAAGGCGAGGTCTGAAGTTGGAGGAAGATATGGGAAAAATAGAGATATATACAGTGAAACGGAAAGCGTACTGCACAGCGCGCAGTTGTCTCGTTGCAGCCGTCGAGCGTGGAACGAAGCCAAATTAATGGTCTTACTATGGAGCGCGTGTCGACCTCTTTGACCATAGAAAGAAACGAGACAATGACACAGAGAGTATGAGATATACAGATAGAGAGTCAGACAGACAGAGATGGAGACAGAGAGAAAGAGAAAGATACAGACAGACAGAGAAACAGAGAGAGAGAGAGAGAGAGAGAGAGAGAGAGAGAAAGAGACAGACAGAGACAGAGAGAAAGAGAAAGAGAAAGAGACAGATAGACAGAGAAACGGAGAGAGAGAGACAGACAGAGACACACACAGAGAAAGACAGAGACAGAGAGAAAGAGAGAGAGAGAGAGAGAGAGAGAGAGAGAGAAAGAAAGAGAGACAGAGACAGACAGACACAGAGAAACAGACAGACACAGGGACACAGACACTCAGCTAGAGAGAGAGACTTTACTCTTCGCTCGGCTTAAATGGACGAACGATGAATGATCAATTCAGTCACGCGCTGCCACTCAGCAGAACTCAGATGAACGAGGAAGGAGGAGGAGCAGGAAGAGGAAGGGGCGGCTGAGAAGGAGCAGAAGAGCAGGAGGAGGAGGAGGAAGAGGCGGAGGAAGAGCAGGAGAAAGAGGAGGGGGAGGAAGAGGAAAAGGAAGAGCAGAAGGAGTAGGATGAACAAGTGGAGGAGGAGGAACAGCAGGAGAAGTGGTGGAAGAGGAGTAGATGCTGCAGATTGGCAGAAGAGGAGCACTTGAGGAAGATGGAGAGCAGAAAGAGGTGGAAGAGGAGGAGAAAGAGGAGGCAAAGGAGGAGAGAGAAGAGTAGGCGATGTAAAGTGGAAGAAGAGGAACACTTGAGGAAGAATTGGAGGAGATTATAGAGTAAGAGGAGGAGAAGGAGAAGGAGGTGGAAGAAGTGAAGAGGGCCAGAGAAGAAAGAGGAAGTGATGATAAATCATAGGCGCAAACTCTAAATTTCAAAAGCGCCACTCGAAAGCCAAGTGCAGGGCACCCGCTTATTCACGAGCGTTGAGCTTATTCCAGCGTGCTGAGCTTAATCACGGAGGCTGGATAAGGATAAAGGAGAAGGGTAAAAATTTAGAAGAACGTTTGGAAGGTGGAGAAGAAGGATGATTAAGGGAGTAGGAGTCACAATAACCTTTCGCGCTTCTGAGAACCAATGTGGACGAGGAATATAATAATAATAATAATAATAATAATAATAATAATAATAATAATAATAATAATAATAATAATAATAATAATAATAATAATAATAATAATAATAATAATAATAATAATAATAATAATAATAATAATAATAATAATAATAATAATAAATAACGCTAATAACAATACAACGCTATAACGCAATCGCGTTCCGAGGCACTTTCGCCAACCAGGACACCGACGAGTAGGGTCATCTCCAGACAAATTACATCATATAGTAATCTCTAAGTCCCTGAGGGATCCTGTATACCTCGGGGCATTAAAAAAAATAATAAAAATAATAATAATAATTAATAATAATAATTATAATAATAATTAATAATAATTATAATTATAATAATAATAATAATAATAAAATGGGATAAAAATAATAATTATAATAATAATAATAATGTAAATGACCCCACCGTATATCTTACCCTTTTTAGCTATG
This sequence comes from Aporrectodea caliginosa, assembly GCA_020284085.1. NCBI lineage: Eukaryota > Metazoa > Annelida > Clitellata > Crassiclitellata > Lumbricidae > Aporrectodea > Aporrectodea caliginosa. Next base: position 104,888 of record JACEVL010001238.1, on the reverse strand, counting down.
CTTACCCTATATAAGTAAGTAGGTAAGTATATCCTATATTACCTATTGATTACCTTTAAATACCTTACCTTACTTAAACGTTACTTTACATTACATTCGCTTACACTACTTTGCGCATTCTACCTTTCCTTACCTTATTTTAAAGCATTTTATCCGTTGCTTTGTGCTTGAATACAATAAGTTTACATTAAAACGTCAATTGCCATCTCGCTGTTGCCCTCTGACGATTGCTATCTCACGATTAGAGCGATTGTCATCCCACGCAATAATTGCCGTTCATTGTATGGTATTCTATTGTATTGCAATTGCACTGTCAATGCTAGCAGGTGACACTAATTAAACGGGTCTCATACCTGGGTCGGTTACCCCAGCTTTTGGTATCCAGGTCATTTGCACTTGGCTTGTGAACTGTGACATTGGATCAATAAGAGATTTGAGAATGATTGGCATAGGACGCAGCCCTATACGATCACCGAATATATTATATACAAATGATTGACAGGACCAAGGTTTTGTCACAGTGCCAGTTGTAATAGGTCGTTGAATGATCGGCGGGAGCGCGAAATGGTTGAGAGACAGGTAGCCGATGGATAGGTTAATTATACAGTCATTGCTATGTGCGAAAAAGTCGCTTTAGGATGGTTTGTCAATAGCTAATCATGTACAGCAACCTGTGTTGTGCATCACTTTGGACAGACGTATACATAACACATGAGTACAAAATTATGTCTTTAATCGATTGTGTAAGAACGGATGCCTGTCTCAAGGAGGGGCAGGATATTGGCATCAGATGTCGCACCTGTTCGACATTGATGTGGCTAATTGTTCGGGACAATATTCAATTAATAACCATTTTTACCTTTAAAGTTTAGCATTAGAAATATGAACCATAATAATTAGGAAGTCTCAACTCAATGTTATAAACAATGGATCTTTAAGCGATGGTCCGCAAAGCCCGTGAAGTTATGGTCACCGGTCATCAAAATATTATTCACGGAAATTAATCTTTTTTCAACGTATTTTTATTTAAGTGATGACGAAGAGGAGGAAGAGGAGGAGGAGGAAGAAAAGTCGATTGAAATTATTTAATTTTAAACAATTCTGTTAATTTTAGTTCGCGAACAATAGGTGTTTATTATTTAGTTTTGCCGGTCGACGGCTTAAAAGTTGAAGAACCACTGTTATAGAATATAATTTTCATGAAAATCAAATGCAAGGTTATATGATGCATTATTGTATTGTATTGCATTGTGTTAGATTAGATTTACTATAGCATTGTATTGTGTATGTCTGATTTGTGCGCTGGATTACGACTGTCAGACCTATGTGTGTTGCTTTGCCTGTCTGTCTGTCTGTCTGTATGTCTGTCTGTCTGTCTGTCTGTCTGTCTCCTTCTCTCTATCCTTCCTTCCTAAACTGCGACTTGTGGTCAGACCCTATATGTGTTAATATGTCTGTCTGTCAGTCTGCCTACCCGTCCACCTGTGTTCTTCTCTATCCTTCCTTCCACACTCGCTTCTCACGCCATCTAAGCGAAAAGCTTTCCTTTATAGACGATAATATTATGCGCAGCAGCTTTACACGCTAACCTCCAATATTCCCAATCAAGGGCGTTGCCAAGAAACAATTTGGGAGCTTCCGTTTAAGAGTGGGGGATTTGAACATATAAGCTAAACCCTTCCCCTAAATACGCCTATGTTCGCAGTAGTAGTAGTTTTAGTTTAACGATACTGTGTGATAACAAAGATCATTAGCGTCGCCCTCCTCCTTTATCCAGGCTTGGGACTGGTACTGCCAGAGTGCAAACAGTGGCAGAATTCCTATGTTCCCATTTGTAAGTCCATCAATTCATACGACACAAACCGTGAATGTACTGTATACATAGCATAGACATATTAAAACTCGTGCATGCATATTCATAGCATGGATATATTTTTAGACACGCTAATCGAATCTTACACACGCTTTCAAACATCCACGCAATTTTCATTAATTTACCAAAACATTGAATATAATAAACGTAGACATATTCATACACAGGCCTATATATATATATATATATATATATATATATATATATATAATTATATATATATTTATATATATGCATTATATTATATATATCCTATATATATTTTTTATATATATATGCATTATATTATATATATCCTATATATATTTTTTTATATATATGCATTATATTTAATGTACATGTGTATGTGTATATATGCTAAGAAGCAGACGGACGTTGATACAACTGACTCTTTGGTCATCGGTTAATTGTGTAAAGTGCTGCGTTATAATATATTGAAAGCAGCAGAAAATCGATGCATCGTCGGCTCAACGCCAGTCGTGTGTGGTCTGCCAAAGCGGATGAACGATGAGGCAGGCAGACAGAGACACAGCGATAGAAGAGAGAGACAGAGAAACAGGCAGAGAGACAGAGACAGAGAGACATAGACAGACACAGAGGCTCGCAGACGGAGAGAGAGAGAGAGAGAGAGAGAGAGAGAGAGAGAGAGAGAGAGAGAGAGAGAGAGAGAGAGAGAGAGATGCGAATACAGAGGGATAGACACAGAGACACAGACAGACAGGGTAAGAGACGGATAGGAAAAGAGTGAGAAGAGAGGAGGGTTCCGCAGACAGACTGATTCGCACCGTTCGTCCGCCTCTTGCTGCAGCCCATGAAACGCTGGATGAATTCACCTCCAGCATCATCCTCCTCCTCATCCTCCTCCTCCTTCCCATCATCATCGCCATCATCATCACCAGCAGCTTGAAGCAGCAGCAGCAGCAACATACGCCGTAGTTGACCGCTCGGTCACCAGTTAATCCATGGCATCTGAGGTTCTACGCTGATTCAATTGCAACATTCAATTCACTTTCAACTAAGTGGAACCAACAGAAGTACAGTAGGTTGTGTTTAATTATCTGTCACTTAAGTAACATCACAGGCAACTCGCCTGGGATCAAAGGAAGACAGTTCAAAGGTATATCGCCTTGAGATCAAAAGTAGACAGCCTTGAGATCAAAGGTAGACCGCCTTGAGATCAAAGGTAGACCGCCTTGAGATGAGATCAAAGGTAGACCGCCTTACGATCAAAAGTAGACAGCCTTGAGATCAAAGGTAGACCGCCTTGAGATCAAAGGTAGACCGCCTTGAGATGAGATCAAAGGTAGACCGCCTTGAGATGAGATCAAAGGTAGACCGCCTTACGATCAAAAGTAGACAGCCTTGAGATCAAAGGTAGACCGCCTTGAGATGAGATCAAAGGCTGACCGCTTTGAGATGAGATCAAGGGTAGACCGCCTTGAGATGAGATCAAAGGTAGACCGCCTTACGATCAAAAGTAGACAGCCTTGAGATCAAAGGTAGACCGCCTTGAGATCAAAGGTAACTCGCCTGGGATCAAAGCTAGGCATCCTTGAGATAAAAGAAGACCCCATTGAGATCAAAGGTAGACCGCCTATAGCAGTTAAAGCGCCGAAGAGAAAGGCAAGCATAGATTATATCAAGACAGAGAGACCAGAACACACACATACAGGAACCTGGACGATGACAGAAGTGGAGACATACGTTAATACAGACAAACAGACAGACAGGAGTAAATACAAAGGCTGGAGCTGAGAATGCGTGAGAGCTGGAAATGGACTGATCCAGAATAGCATGTCCTCAACACAGCGTCTTTTCCTTTGGTTCAAACTTCAAAGAATCTGTGACAAAGATCCCTTTTACAATCTTCAACTGTAAACCAACGAATCACGACAACAAGAAGTCTCGAAGTCACGAAGTCGCGCATCCTCATCTTATCAGACCAACACAGTGTGTCCCCGTGTGCACGTGTGTGTCTGTGTGCGCGTCTGTCTGTCTGTATGTGTGTCCATGTGTGTGTGTGTGTTCGTGTGTCTGTCTGTCTGTGTGTCTGTGTTTGTCTTTGTGCGTCTGCGTGTGTCCGTGTGTCTATGTGTGTTTGTCTGTGTCTGTGAGTGTCTGTGTGTGTTTGCGTGTGTCTGTGTGTGTCTTTGTGTGCATGTATGTTTCTGTGTATAAGTCTGACTATGTGTGTCTGTCCGCTTGTCTGTCTGTCTGTGCGTGTGTCTACGTCTATCATATCATTCATTTCTTCCTAGTTACGTCTTCGCAATGCGGTCCGTCGCCGAGGCGCTATATAAATCTAATGTTAACAATAGGCATTGTTGTCGTTCGTTCTGTTGGCTCGGCCTCTTTCTTGTCACCCAATCACGAAATCGTTCATTCATCAGCAGCAGCAACTGAGACGACGGTCTCTCGCTTTCTTCTCCATCTCTTTCCTCTTCTTTGCCGTCCATTCCATTCCATCCCTCTCCCTCTCCTCCCTTCCTCTCCTCTTCCATCTATTCCACTCATGTCCCTCATCCCCTGTCCATCCCTCTTTCCTCTCCTCTTCCATCTATTCCACCCAAATGTAACTCGGAAGGTTATTATTATTATTATTATTATTATTATTATTATTATTATTATTATTATTATTATTATTATTATTATTATTATTATTATTATTATTATTATTATTATTATTATTATTATCACAATTATGTAGTGCAGTAGTGCCTTTTCCCTACTCAAAACCTTCTTCTTCTCTAGGGGTTCTCATACTGGGAGCGCTACTGAATGGCCACTGCTGTGAACGGCGCTGTATAAATTAACAAATACAATACAATACAAAAATGTGGGCACTGCATGTACAATTTGTATATATACTTTATAGATAATTTATATATATAACATTGTGTTATTTACATATTGTATGTATAATTTCCATTCGGATTATATAGATGGCGTATTAGATTTCTGGTTAACGGAAAGACCGATGGGATGGGCGAATGATTTAAAAGTGAATCCCACGGGACTGAACCACATGCAGGGGATGTTTCACCCTCCCTGCGTAGAAATGGCACCTGATTAGTATATATACATATACATATACATATACACCCACATATACATTTATATATAATTATATTACTTATATATATGTGCGTGCGATTAGATAATTATATATGCGTAAATATGTGTGTATTTGTGTGTTTGTGTGTCTGTGTGCCTGCGTGTGTTTTTGTGCTTGTGTATGTGTATGTATGTGTGCATGTATGTGTGTGTGTGTCTGTGTGTGTTTGTGTGCTACTTGTGTATTGCATGTATGTGTGTAAGTATGTGTGTCCGTGTGTGGGTGTGTGTATGTGCATGTATCTGTGTAAGTATGCTTGTTTGTGAGTGTGTGCGTGCGTGTATCTGTATGTATATGTGTGCGTGTGTGCGTGTGCGTGTGTGTGTTTATGTGTGCGCGCGTGTGCGTGTATCTGTATGTATATGTGTGTGTGGCGTGTGTGCCTGCGTGCTTTCTATGTACTTGGGATAAACCAGTTGCGCAGTGAGCGTCGTGTAACTGTATTCGAAGAGGCGCATGTAGTATGATGGAAGAACCTCCTCCTGCAAAAGGTTGCGATCATTTACAATTCAGCGCCGAATTAGCCATGGCCAAAAATCAATAGAAAGGAGAGTTGGTCCCATAGCAGCGGCGCCGGCGCCGGCGGTGCTGGGGCTCCGAGGCTCAGCCCACGGCAGCGACCGCCCGGCGCTGACGGCAGGTGCTCACGGGCGACGGGTGGCCCACGGTCGGTGCCAGCAGCTATGCAGCCTATGGCGGGAGATCGTTGAGCTACGTAGGTGATTGTGAAGTCGTTACTCTACGCAACCGTTGATGATGCCCTGTATCGACATCGTCGTTGTCATCGTTATTAGATAGAGAGGGAGGAAGGGAGATAGACAGGCGAACAGATGGTTAGACAGACAGATAGGCAGATGGTTAGACAAACAGGCAGACAGAGAGGCAGAGAGAGATACTGACAGGTGACAGATGGTTAGACAGACAGACAGACAGACAGAGAGATACTGACAGACAGACAGATGGTTAGACAGACAGAGAGGCAGAGAGAGATACCGATGCAGACTCGGAGACAGACAAAAGGATACAAAGACGTAGACAGAGACAAAGATGCTGAGGCAAACACAGAAGCAGAAAAAAGATACGGAGACAGAGACAATGAGAAACACAAAGAGGCAAAGACAGATACAGACGAAAGGATTCACAGACGGAGACAGAGAGACAGACACAGACACACAGACAGACGCAGAAACAGACATAGAGAGAGACACAGGGACGGAGACAGAGAGATAGAACTCTACATGTAGATATAGCGGCAAACACGCAGACAGACAGAATGATACACTGACAGAGACAAAGACAGTGAGACAGATGTAGAGGCAGAGAGAGAGACAGAGAGACAGAGATAGAGGCAGAGAGACAGACACAGACACATAGACAGACACAGAGATAGACACAAGGACAGACACGAACACAGAGACAGACACAGAGACAGACACAGAGACAGACACAGAGAGAGGCAGAGAGGCAGGCAGTCCCTCGTCAGAAGAGATGAAAGCAGTCGAGGTTCTCTATATACTCGACCGGAGAGCAACGAGACCCTGAGCCACTCCCAACATCAGAGGAAGACTCAGCGGAAATACTCAGACGGACAAAGAAGCAGACGCAGAGACGGACAAAAGGATACACAAAGAGAGGCAGACACAGAGATACAAAGATACATGGTGCAAGACAGTCGCACTATAGCAACAGAAGCTGACCAACAATAAACTGGACCGTCTTCAATCCGTTTGTCCGTGTCTGTGTCTGTATCTGTCTGTCTGCCTGCCTGTCTGCCTGCCTCCCTGCTTGCCTCTCTGTCTGCCTGCCTGTCTGCCTCCTTGCTTGCCTCCCTGTCTGCCTGCCTACCTGCTTGCATGCCTGCCTGCCTCCCTGCCTCCCTGCCTGCCTCTCTGTCTGTCTGCCTCCCTGCTTGCCTCCCTGTCTGTCTGCCTATCTGCTTGCCTGCCTGTCTGACTGTCTGTCTGCCTGCCTGTTAACCTTCACCGTATACGCCTGCATATTGTAATTACTTAATTGAAAAGACGAGCGAAGTGGCATCGAGAGCGAAAAGCCTCGGGCGGCCGAGAGAAAGAAAGACGTCTCTTCGTATAAAGACTCTTTCGCGGGGCTTCTGTAGATCCTGGAAACCAAGGAGTCTTGTTTCCACCGAAGAAAGAACAGCATTGTTCGAACTACATGTCCAGTACCAAACAAGCAGCTCTTCATTTCGTCTGCCTGATTGTGAGTGCTCCCAACAATGAACGTTGTACTATGCAACGTACAATAACATTCATGTAGCGCAAGAAAATATTCTAAGCCATACGCCGTGTATCTTTTCTCTTCACAGAAAAGTCGCAGAAAGGGTCTCATCATTCTTCAAGAGTCTCGAACATAAAGATCGTCAAAATTTTCACCATTTAAGCGATAAATAGCCTCGATAGTGGCGCTATAAAAAAAACACGAACTTCGCCACTGCCCGTAATCTGGTAGTGCCAGTCCCTAGCCTGGAGAAAGAAGGAGGGCGACGTCAACAGTTATGACAGCCGTAAGATGTCGTTAAACGCTGGACACTACTACTAATCGCCAGACTTATTTCTGCGATGGTTTATGTGAGGTAAGGTTAGATGAAAGTGAACTACAGCCACAAGATGTCGCTAAACACTTGAAATGTAAATAACGTCCTTAGACACCTTTAAAACGCTTTCAACTAACGCTACATATTCAGCAACGGCATTTGATCGCCAGATTTATTTTGGGTTTTTTTTTGTAGCTTGTGTGAGAATATAAGAGCTGTAATATGCCAAAACTAATCTTTGTCGGCGGAAACGGCCTAAGTTGTCGTAAGCTGCCGTTAAACTGTGGATCCATCCATCAGCTTGTGTGAGGTAAGGTTAATAGATGAACGTAGAACTGCTGCAGCAAACACAAGATGTCGCTAAACACTGTAAATTATAAATAACGTCTTTAGACACCTTTAAAATGCTTCCAATCTACAATACATATTCAGCAACTGCGTATAATCGTCACATATAAGAGCTGTAATATGCCAAAACTAATCTTTGTCGGCGGCAACGGCCTATGTTGTCATAAGCTGCCGTTAAACTGTGGACACACAATCGTCACATAAATTCGCCGTGAGCGCAATAATGTCAAAATGATTGCTGTCGACGGCAACGGCCTTTGTCAGAAGCTGTAGTTAAACTCTGGATACAATCCAATTCAATCTCTACACAATAGAAGCCCCTCAAGACTATAAAGGAGGAGAGCGACGTTTCCAGTTCTGCCAGCCATAAGATGTACTTAAACACTAGAGACATCTGACTTTAATCGCTTGCGTGAGGTAAGGTTAGATGAACGTGAACTGTAAATAACGTCTTTAAACACCTTTAAAACGCTTTCAACTAACGCTACATATTCAGCAACGGCATGTGATCGCCAGATTTATTCTAAGAGCTGTAATATGCCAAAACTATTCTAAGTCTTTTGTAGCTTGTGTGAGGTGAGGTTAGAACTAGAGAGTGACGCGGGGAGACAATCTTTTCCCCATCCCCGCCCAGCAACAAGTAAGTCTTCCCATCCCCGCCCCATCCCCACATGGTTTGTCCCCATCCCCGCCCCATCCTCGCAGGTTTTCCCCCCATCCCCATCCCATCCCCGCAGGACGACATCACATTCCCCGCAAAAAGTTTGCACCAATTCAAATTTACAAAATAACATATAATTAGCTTACAAAGCTATTTGTATTGCTGACTGCATTAATATGTTATTATCTTATTGACAGTTTGCATTAACCAAGTCCAGACTATTTCTGACTACTAGGCTTCAGGAAATAAGAAAATCTCCTTATTAGTTCTCAAATTCTTAACATCACCCAGGTTTATTGCCGGCTCATTCCCCATTACCGCGGTATTACCGCGAGAGTAAACCCCATTACCGCGGTATTACCGCAATTGTTGTCCCCATTACCGCGGTATTACCGCAATAGTTTTCCCCATTACCGCGGGATTTACCGCGGTTACCGCGGTATCCCCGCGGTGAGATTTCCCATGTCACTCTCTAGTTAGAACCGTTAGATAAAAAAAATGTGAACAGCCCCAGCACTCACAAGGTGTCGCTAAACACTAGATGCTATACTAGGCCTACTACAAGAAAAGACATTGGATCATGGTTGTATTTAGGGGTAGTTTTTCGGGTTCAAACCACCCAAATAACTTCCCAAACAAATTTTCAGATGCTTTTATATGCGAAATACAAAAACACTTAACTTTTGCAACCATGTCCAAACGAACCCCCCCCTTCGAAATTGTGTCCTGGCTACGTTACTGCATTATGATGCCATCCATCCCACAATGGATATTACGAATTCCATTTTCTGCGTATATAAGTAACCAATGCAGAACATGACTCCGTATTGTTGGCATTTTGCAAAGTGCGCTGGCTTGAAGGAACACGCTTGGACTATATCTTGTGTGAAGTAAGAATAGGTGAACGTGAACTTCCCCGGCAGCCACAAGATGTCGCTGAATAATGCAAAATGTAAATGACGTCCTTAGACACCTTTAAAGTGCTTCCAACTTACAATACATATTCAGAAACTGCGTTGAATTGTTAAATGAATCCGAATTGCCCTATAATATTATGCCAAAATAATTGCTGTCGACGGCAACGGTCTGTCGCAAAAAATTTACAATCGATGGAAGCTTTTACTAGAAAAGACATATCCCATAATGGATAATGCGAATTCCATATACCGCGTATACGTAACATACATACATAATTATAAATGTTTGAATACAATACAGTAACCAATGCAAAAACAAAGAAACGCGCCATACGGATCAAAGTCTTAGAGATAGTAGTAGGCTAGTTGATGTTTAACGACACTGTGTGAAAACAAGACCATTAGCGTCGCCCTCCTCCTTCATCCAGGCTTGGGACTGGCACTGACAGAAAACGATCAGTGGCGGAGTTCAGTCTTGTCTTAGAGACAGGGGCGGAGACTTAGGGGGGACGGTCCCCCAAAACTTGAGGTGGAGGAGACGGAGCTGCTTATATCCCCCCCCCAATATTTCTGAAATATTTCATGAATATAATAATGATAGCTACGAGTGACATCTGGTTCTTATCAGCACTCAAATAATACAGCAATTTTGTTCAGATGACAGCTTAAAATGCTACCATTACAGTATGGAAATTCAAAAATTTTTAGATAGGGAGGGATAAGTTAGAGATGATCGAAGACTGCGGATCGAATTTGTACTTGTATTCACTCTGCAAAGTTTCGCCATGGTCGCAGGAACACGCTAAGATGCTCCAAGCATTGATATATCTCCCCACCAAGAAGATGGAAGGAACCATGCAGTCAGATGAACAAGGCACACGTGGACTGGGAACGGTGGAGATGGGTGTCTGCCAACTGAACTTTGGGCTGGATGGAGACGAGCGCAAGACCCGGATGATAGGCACAATCGTGGAAAAGTGTTATAGATAGACACCACACTGATGATGATATATAATATGTGTTTGATGGAAACATGAATATATATATATATATATACATAGATTGTAGTTTATATATAGTATAGATTATGTATATTATATATGCATTTGGTGGGAAATATGTACAACTGTTGATATGCAGAGCTTCGATTATTATATTATATACCGGGGTATATATATTTTCAATTTCCGTGGGAAATAAATGTACATGCATGGACCTTTGGTGGGATATATCATATATGTATGCATATATATGTCGATTACCGGTGGGAATATCATCATGCGTGTGTCCTACAGGGATACATAGACATTCAGCAGATTGTGGAGCTGTTTCTGTTACGTTTGACTGAATGACTGATGATGCTCAAGCCCACTTCAGTTGATGAAAAACTCGGCGTGGTTCCATCAGCCGATCCCAGCCGCATCAACAGTGCTAAGCCGCAGTGAGAGATGATGATGATGACAAGCGCAGCAGCAGCAGCAGCAGCAGCTGAACGACTGCTCAACTGATGGGATGAACGACAGAAATCGTCGACGGTCCATTTGGTAATTGACGGAAATGACGCAATTCAATTCAAACCTCACGCAGAGAAATAGACGAACAGAGACACAGAGACACAGAGACACAGAGATACAGAGGGAGAGAGAAAGGAAGGTACATAGATGCGTATACAGTCAAGCATGCAGTATGCATGTATGACATGTATTGCATACATGCATTGAATTTGCATACATGCATACATTCATACATACATACATACATACATACATGCATACATACATACATACATACATACATACATACATACATACATACATACATACATACATACATACATACATACATACATACATACATACATACATACATACATACACACACACACACACACACACACACATACATAAATCACCACTATTTTCAAATTGTGCCATAAGAATCTTCGAAGTAATTCATGTCCTCCTCCTCCTCCTTCTCTTTCGGTCGATGTCTTTTCCTCTTTTCTTTCCTTCTTCCTCAGCCAGAGGCTCCACTGCCTCCCCCAATCGCATGTGTTTGTCTCTCTTCTTCCATCTCATCCTCTTCTTTATTTGCCCGAAGCAAAGCAGTCTCCTGCTCAGCCTCAGCAGCAGCAGCCGCCCACGCATCGTCTAATCCCTCGACCGGATGTCCACCGAAGCCACTGACGGTGCCAAGGGGCTTAGGCACGGCGGCGACACCCGTCTAAAGCACTGCTGGCGCTACATCATCAGAGACAACGACGCAGAACGGCACGTACACCTGTTGTCTCAGACAACACGTTTCAGTCCTGACAGATGAGAATCGAGAAGACCAGTCAACCACCAGTCAAATACTTGACCAGTCAATATCATCTTCCTTCTCCTGCTATTCCTCCTCCTCCTCCTCTTCCTGCACCTCATTTTCCTCCTCCTCCTGCTATTCATCTGTGTGCTCCAGCGTCTCTCTCTGTCTGTCTCTGTCTCTCTGTCTCTGTCTCTCTGTTTCTGTTTCTGTCTCTCTGTCTGTTCGTCTGTTCGTCTGTCTGTCTCTATATATGATCATACATACATAATATCCTCTATATCTTCCTGCCATTCTTCTCCCTCTTCCTTTTCCTTTCTTCCTCCTCCTCTTCCTCCTTCACCTCACTATGCCGCTCCTAATCTTCTCCAACCACCCCTACCCCTCTTTATCCTTTTACCCTTCTTCCTCTTTCTCCTCTTCGTCGCTTCTCCCTTCTCCTCTCCTCCCATGCACTCGTCCTCTTCCACTTTCTCTAAATCCTCTTCTACCATCTCCTCCCTCCTTCCTCTCTTCCTCTTATTCACCTCCTCCTCTTTTCCTTCTCCTTATCTTTCTAATCCTTTTCCACCACCCCAACTCCTCTTCCTCCTTCTACCCTTCATCCTCTTTCTCCTCCTATTCCTCGCCATCTCCCTTCTCCTCTCCTCTCCTCCCACCCTCCCTCTTCCTCTAGATCCTCTCCCACTATCTCCTCCCCTCCTTCCTCTCCTCTCCTATTCACCCTCCTCCTCCTATCAATACATCCTTACCCTATCAATCTCACAGGGACGTCTGATTGTCATAGAGCCGCCCTGAGCTCCCAGCGGCCACCTGGCAACGAGCGACAGCGCCGACTAGCGACCAGTCACTCACTCAACGCTAAGCGGCGCTACAGTCCACGACGGCGACCAGAATGCAACGCGTGCCGGTCAAGTTGTTAATATTCGTCAATGGTCATCGATAATGCATTAACTGCTGCAGGGCTCAACAAACGCACTTCCGGTTAGTATCCATCGCAACGCTCATGAATTATTCATACGCTGACGTGATCCCATTGTCCAATTACGCCGTATATAAATAAATATATAACGCGTAAATGCACTAAAGCACTATATAAATAAAGCCTATATAAGCCTATATAAATGAAAGACGAACGATATATGTATATATTATATATATATATATATATATATATATATATATATATATATATATATATATATATATATATATATATATATACGATCTATAGGCTACATTTCATATTCAAGCGATGGAAGGTGATAATAATAATCATCTCGTTATGACACAACATCGTTAAACAGTAGGCTACAAAAACCGCTATGAAAACCACTAGGAAACCGCTATAAGCCGTTAATCATTTGCAATTGTATACAACCTGCTTGAGAGATTGATACGTATATAATATTTTACATCAGATACATAATTTATGAAGTCGATATGGGCATACGATGTATAAATAATTTGATGTAGATATCAATGTACAAAGCTTGATATACATAATTAATTATACATGGCGTGCTTTATGCAGCTGAGAATCTCTAAGACGCATTTTTGATGTTGTATATAAATCCTGATACATATCACTAAGAATGCACAGGCAAATATATGCATATGAGGCTTGATACAAAGGTCGCTCTCTGTGTCTGTCTGCGTCTGTCTGTCTGTCTGTCTGCCTGTCTCTCTCTCTCTCTCTCTCTCTCTCTCTCTCTCTCTCTCTCTCTCTCTCTCTCTCTCTCTCTCTCTCTCTCTCTAGCTCTCTCCATGTCTGTCTCTGTCTCTGTCTGCATGTCTCTCTCTCTCTGTATGGCTCTGTCTTTTTCTCTCTTCGTTGCTGGGAAAATGTCATGCATGCGCTTACATACTCATTTACCTGCTTGTTGTAACCGGTAATTGAAAAACGCAGACTTGTTTGCAACCCCCTACCTTCTACGTCTCTGCCAACAATTATCCAACGACCATTGGGAGTTCTGATTTAACAGAACTGATGTTTGGTAAAATTGTCGCTAAACTATTTTCAACGTAGAACTGCTTTTGTTTCTGATCGATTGGCAGCAAAGGCAATTTTCGGTTCTCTATTGTAAACGATTTGGCTGTTCTAACTTCAGTTGCAGTATAATAAGGTTAGATAGATAGGCTACATCGTTAGGCCTACCTGTTTTTATACAAGGGCATGGTTGAAATTGCTAGGACTTGTCTGTCTGTCTGTCTGTCTGTCTGTCTGTCTGTGTGTGTGTCTTATTGTCTGCCTGTCTTTAGTCTGTGCAGACATAGGCTATGCTAATATTAGTTAGATAGTTATTTAAATGGTTATTCAGTGCAGGTAGGCTATATATTAATATTGGTTAGCTAGTTATCTGAATAATTATTAACTTAAGTATTTAAGTACTATGCCTGTCTGTCTGTTTTCAAATAGTCTGTATTAGTTAGCTAGCTATTTAACTACTTAACCAGTTATCAAGTTATTCTGCCTGCCATGCCCGTCTGTCTGTCTGTCTGTCTGCCGTCAATTCTGCCGTTGCTAGCCTGTCTGCCTGCCTAGGCAGACAGACAGGCTAGCAACGGCAGAATTGAATTTATTTTTTGCAGTTAGTTTTTTTAGTTTATTGACGAGCAATATTCCTTGTATTTTCAACTGCAGTGTTTGGTCAATTATTTTTACGCTATTTTCAGTTTAAAAAATAGTTATTGCCTTCTCTTAGTAGTTTTTTTCCATATATTTGACAGGAAAAGCTGCACAGCTATTATTTTTCTCCCTTCCATTTAAACATTACCGTCGGTCCATTAGGGCCTTCTATAAGCTGCACACACATACATACACACTCACATAGACATACTGTATCTAAAGGTACGCATACATTGACTATAAATATATACGTGGACTTAGAGCAATATATTCAAATTGATTTATATAGCTCCAAACACAGGAAGTGGACGTTCTCTGGAGAGATTCATTTCAAATGCGGACGCAGATCAGTTGTAATGTGATGTGGCGTCTTTATCGGACCCGTCGTAAAAATCCATCCACCTTCCCGATCATGCTCTGCCTTTCTATCCGCACAGGGTGTGGTGTGTTTTAGCGTCCAAGAAATATACATTCCCAGTTGAAAGCGAGCGAGGAAATGATACATATGTTGTCTCCTCGAGTGAAATAATGACTAATCTTGAGGCAAGCAACACCAACCAGGGGCGTTCAGAGTAATAGAGGGAGGCCATGTTTAGAGAGCTTACAATAACTAATCCTTCCAATCCATTCCTTCTCCGCTAATCGAATCGATTAGTAACCCATCTCTGTTATATAGCGCCACTCCAAGATACCTACTCAGAGGCGCTTCCAGCCAAACTCCAGCGAAAAAAAACAGTTTTCAGATGCCTGATGCTTTCATAAATTATGTCCCTAAAATATCGCCAGTCTCGTTCTATTCCTCTTTTTAATACTGAATATATTTGATCGATGATTTTTCTGCTGCATCTCAAAAGCATTCGTCACTTTCTGAGGCCACAGGTTTGCACATGAATGCTGTCAGTCTGAATATAGTCTGGCCATTGATCAGCCGTTCAATAGGTCATCCAGATGCCTATACATTTGTATGAACCAGTGTAAGAAAACAGTGTATGTGTTAATACATGGACCAGTTTATGAACCATTGCATGGACCAGTTTATGAACCAATACATGGACCAGTTTATGAGTGCTAATACATGGACCAGTTTATGAACCAATAAAAGGACCAGTTAATGAACCAATACATGGACCAATTTATCAACTAATGCTTAAATCAATTAATGAACTAGTTTATGAACCAAAAAAGCAGTAAATGTACAAATGCATGAATCAATGTATGAAGCAGAGTATGGTCCAATCCATGAACCAGTGTATGAAACAATACGTGAAACCATTTAATTAATCAAAGTTTGAACCAGTGTGTGAACCCAGTGTGCTAATGTAATTAATGAACAAATTTATGAACCGATGAAGAAACAATTATATTCATCAATGGATGAACCAGTGCACGAAATACTGCAAGAACCAAGCCACTTTAAGAACAATTGCACCAACGAAGTACTGTGATCTACTCCTGTGACCTCCAAGTACCATGAAGTACTCTGGAAAGATACTTCAATCAAGGAACAAAACAAATCTAAAGCCATTTGATCTGCATAACATGAAGGGTGATCAAGTGAACAAAGACCAAAGTACGGTTGCACTTACTGCCCCTGTCTCTATCTTTGTTTGCCCTTGTCCCTACTCGTTTCATCTGCCTGTTTATTCTGATCTTAGCCCTACGATCCCCCTCTCCCTGTTCCTCCACCTCTTCGTGTTCCTGTCTCTCGATATATGCCTCTGTTTCTGTCTGTGCCTATGCTTTGGCTTCTGTCGCTCTCTCTGTCTCTGTCTGTCTCTGTCTGTCTCAGACAGTCTCTCTTTCTCTTTCTCTCTCTCTCTTTCTCTCTCTCTTTCTTTCTCTCTCTCTCTCTCTCTCTGTCTCTCTGTCTCTCTCTCTCTCTCTCTGTCTCTCTCTCTCTCTCTCTCTCTCTCTCTCTCTCTCTCTCTCTCTCATCTCTCTCTCTCTCTCTCTCTCTCTCTCTCTCTCTCTCTCTCTCTCTCTCTCTCTCTCTCTCTCTCTCTCTCTCTCTCTCTCTCTCTCTATCTCTCTCTGTCTCTCTGTCTCTGTTTCTGACTCTCTGTCTCTGTCTGTCTGTCTGTCTCATTTTCCAATAAAACTGAATTTTGATGAACATCATCCTCTGCATCTCAACACTCGATCTCTACTGCTACATCAAAATCGACATCCAACACAATCGCCACATGTCAACCGAGACCGAGCAACAGCGAGGGCGCACTAACTCCCCTTTCCCCCACATCACTCCATCTGCGTCATCGAACGCACCGCACCGTCTGCCCCGCCCCACCTCCAGGTGGAATAGCCTCGGGGTCTCTTTGAAGCCTCACACCGATCCTTCGGCCATCCGTTCCAATCAGTCTGCGCTGGCTCCCTGACGCGAAAGGATGCACAACAGATCGATACAACGGACCAGCAGCAGCAGCAGCAGCAGCATCCGCAGCGGAAATGAGAAGATAAAACGCGAAAGAGAAATCTCCTAATGATGATAATGGTGAATTATGAACGCTTCGTGCCTTGTCGCCATATTATGCAAAGGTGACCAAAATATACAATATATAATATATATATTATACTTATATATACAGGTTTCTGCATATATGTATATATATATATATATATATGGGGATCCATAGACTAATGGTAACATCACTGGTGTGAAGAGCAGTAGGTAGCGGGATCGCTTCTCGCAACCCTCCCAAAGGCCCACTCAGCCAAAATGCATGCATACATGCACACATTACACTCAAATGCACACATACATACATGCATACATACAGAGACTTTTACTGTCCTAAATGCACACATACATGCATACATAGTCACCCTCGTGCTTACGCCCTACGCTCGTATACATAAATTGAAATAAAAGTGTCTGCTTTTATATCCTACGCTGAACGTGATTTGCAACCAGACAATTCATCTCAGAAAAGAAAGCGTGGCTGACAGCTGTTGCTCTACATGTCGGCGTGTACATTGACGTCCATGGCTACATGTTAGGCCTACTTTCAGGCCGAATAATAGGCCTAATAATCGACAAGATGATCGTCCTAACAGTCGGCCTAATAAAGAATCGATATTACTGAAAGACGGTATCGATTCGACGTAGGCTGCAGTCGTTTGCAGCTAGTTTTGTCGTCGGTCAAAACAATAGAAGGACATAAACAATGGATTTCTTGCTAATGGAGTCTTTGTTGCCGTGCGTCCATTAAGTG
Source organism: Aporrectodea caliginosa (assembly GCA_020284085.1). NCBI lineage: Eukaryota > Metazoa > Annelida > Clitellata > Crassiclitellata > Lumbricidae > Aporrectodea > Aporrectodea caliginosa. The sequence goes on along the minus strand of JACEVL010001238.1, from coordinate 87,278 downwards.
TGTTCAGTCGGCTTAAGAAAGTTTGTCCTCACATTGCCATCCACAGGTCCTTGCGAAGTCCTCAGTGTGTCCTTAGTTTGTCATTATCATGTTCTCCGTTTGTACTCAGTTTGTCCTCATTACGTCCTTAGTTTGTCATTAGCATGTCCTCCGTTTGTACGCAGTTTGTCCTCATTACGTCCTTATTTTGTCATTAGGATGTCCTTCGTTTGTCCTCAGTTTGTCCTCATTAAGTCGTTAGTTTGTCATTAGCACGTCCTCCATTTGTCCTCAGTTTGTCCTCATTGTGTCCTTAGTTTGTCATTATAATGTCCTCAGTTTGTACTCATTTTGTCCCCATTAGGTCCTTAATTTGTATTTGTCTTTTCCTCAGTCTCTCCTCAGTTTGTACTCAGTTTGTCCTCATTGCGTCCTTAGTTTGTCATCAGCAGTCCTCCTTTTGTCCTCACTTTATCCCAAGTTTGTCTACTCAGTTTTCACCCAATTTTTCCTCAGCACGTCCTTAATTTGTCCTCATCTTGTCCTCAGTCTATCCTCAGTTTTTGTATGCAGTTTGTCCCTAGCATGTTGTCAGCATGTCCTCTGTTCATCCTCAGTTTCTACTCAGTCTGTCCTCATTTCGTCCTTAGCACGTCCTCACTTTGTCCTATGTTTTTCTTTCTTCTGATGTGCAGGCTTCTGAGCCAGTGCACACACGCGCAAGACACACAACCGGAAATAGTGGCGCTATAAAATAAACATAAGATGGCTCCACTCTGCGTCTACGTTTGCCTGTCTTTCTGTCTGTCTCTGTCTGTCTCTGTCTGTCTCTGTGTGTCTCTGTCTGTGTCTGTATCTCGGTCTGGCTTACTGGCCGTACGCGAGTCTTGCCTTATAAAATATTAACAACAGCAACATATTGGCCGGTGATAGAGCAGGCCAGTCGACAATCGACTTAGCGTTTTATTACGACCATATTATACAGCACACACACAAGCACACACATCCACGTGCACACACATACACACACACACACATACACACACACACAAGCACACACACATACACACGCATACACACATACACACACACAAGCACACACACATACATACACACACACACGCACACATTGTCAGAATTTATAACGTACACACTAAAAATAAAAAGCTGAGCCACTAAATCACTTGTTGGTCAAAACACGAAGAAACTAAATGCAGTGTAAATCTTCGAAAATTTCTCAGCGCCCACAAAAGCCACGTCAGGGAGATCAGCTTAATCACCGGCGCTATATCAAATCAAGTCCACAATAGCCAAATTCTCGCGGCCTTGATCTGAACTAAACGACCCAAGCATCGAAATATAAAGAAACTAAATGACTAAAAGACAGGGTATCTTGGATACTAGAAGACTAAGAGCTCTACAGGCTGCAATTATACCAAGGACTCTTGATCCGCGGATTATCCGTAATTTCTTAAAAGCTCTTCATTATGCAGCCTGCTTGATCTGAACCCTCTGCTAAATCACATTAACAATTGACGACGCTGTTCTTCAATGAAATCGATGCCAACTAGAAATCGATCTCCAGCCTATGAGACGCCAAAGGCTGTAATCGATACTTAAGTCGAGAGTCCTTTAGACTTGCGCCCGGTCTTAGAATAATCAATCCACTGTGAGCGGAATAGTCTGGAAATCAGAGCCTCTCTATAAGATCCCAAGTAGGCTAATTTAAACTTTTAGAATATTAAGACTTTTACAACGCGTGTACATGCATGTACATTCTAGGATATTAAGACTTTTACAATATGTGTACAATGTACACGTAGGCAAAGTAGAACAAATGTGGAATTCGCAAGGCCGTATCTGGGGGTATTTTGGGTGTTTGAACACCATCCGAAGTTAATTAATGTAAGTTTAATAATGAAAGAATGCATTTACTAACGCAAACCTCTATAGGCGGTTGACTCGGTTGCTTGTCGGCTTGCTCAAGGACGAGTAAACACCCCCCGAAATAAAATCCTGGCTACGGCCTTGGGAATTCGCATAGACTATAAATATTATATAATACACATGTATGTTGGCATTGAAATTTACACAATATTTTTTATACAGTTGGACACACACCTATACTGTACGTAGATCATCGTATAATCCAAGATTTACCAAGAGCGGACTGTAATTTCTGTAAAAACCAATGATCTTATTGTATATGAATAACATGAATGTCCTTATATAAATATTAATCGCTAATAATAGGCACACACACACACAGACACACACGCACACACATACACACGAAACAGACACACAGAGACACACACAGACACACGCACACACATGCCTTTTGCTGAATGCGTGTGATGAAAGGGGTTGTTTCCTTGGCTGCCACATAAGGTTATAACGCTAAACGGGTTTCTTCTGGTCTCACAGTTTCGCGTGCGCGACCTGATTGAATTTTTCGCTGATATCGATCTTAGTCATTTTCCAAGTGTGGAATCATTTGGGTCGATGGAAGGCTATCCCCCACCCCAAATATTGCTTTAGAAACATAGATCCAGCCATTCAAACATTCAACCGATTCAGTCATACGTACGCTATCCATTTATCCATCCTTTTGTGGATTCGACCGTTCGTCTACGCATCCATCCATCCAAGCACTCGTACCTTCCATCCATAAATATAACTATCCATCCATCCATCCATCCATCTATTGATTCATCCATCCACCACTCACCCATCCACCACTCACCCACCCACCCACCCATCCATCCATCCATCCATCCATCCATCCATCCATCCATCCATCCATCCATCCATCCATCCATCCATCCATCTATCCATCCATACATCCATCCATCCATCCATCCACCCACCCACTCACAATCCACCCATCCATCCATCCACCCACCCACTCATCCATCCATCCATCCATCCACCCTCCCATCCATCCACTCACTCACCCATCCATCTATCCACCCACCTATCCACCCATCTATCCATCCATCCATCCATTCCTCTCTCCCTCCATCCATCCATCCATCCATCCATCCATCCATCCATCCATCCATCCATCCATCCATCCATCCCTCTCTCTCTCTCCCTCCATCCATCCATCCATCCATCCATCCCTCTCTCTCTCTCTCCCTCCATCCATCTATCCATCCACCCACCCACCCATCCACCCACCCTCCCATCCACCCACCCACCCACCCACCCACCCATCCATCCATCCATCCATCCACTCAGAGTGGGCGATCCATTGTGTCAACGTAATGCGATTTGGAAACTTCTCCTGCGCTGGTTCTGATCTAATAAAGGCAACGAACGGACGCCAGAGAGAACCGCGATATATGATCGGCTGCGTTCGTTTTCCAGGCAAACAGAAGCGAACACAGAAAGACAGACACCCAGACGGACAAATGGACAGACACGGGGAAAATAATCCGTGTCTGGAGTGCTTGAAAGAGGGAAGAAGGGAGAAAAGTAATAAAACCTGGAAAGGTCTTAAAAATATCGAGGAGACCACGTGATAGAAAAGCACTCAGAGAAGAACTTGAAGAGACAGACATACAGATAGAAACAGATACAGACAGTAGAAAGAGCGATATACAGTCAGACAAAGAAAGAGGCATGCAGACAGACAATGTGACAGACTCAGACAAACAGCCGCACAGAACGAGACAGATGAAGCGATACACAGCGAGATAAAGACAGGGAGAAGCAGAAGGAAGAGGAGATTGATTAAGCCCTGTCCAATGGTGAAGTCTTGTCCCTCTGGTTTATTCTCCAGTCTTGGGACAAAATTCTCCCCGCGACAACGACCCACCTCCCCCGGTAAGCTCACTGGCAGATATGCAACGACACTTACTGTAACAGCGACACACGTCCTCTTACTTTTCCTCTTACTTGCCCTCTTACTTGTCCTCTTACTTGTCCTCTTACTTGTCCTCTTACTTGTCCTGTTTGTTCGAGTCACTCAGTAACATAAGGCCTTCGGGAGGTGCACTTAGGTCGCCACGTAAGTGTGTGATGAATTACATAACCTTATAATATTTAGGGGATTTTACTCTGGGACGCCGGGTGTGCCCATCCACCAATCAATCAACCATTCAGTCAATCTACTCATCTATCCATCTGTCCACCCACCCATCCATCCATCCATCCATCCATCCAACCAAACCCACCCACCCAACGACCCATCCACCCACCCGTGCACCCATCCATCTACCCATCCACCCATCCACCTAACCTATCCACCCATCTATAGATTGTAAATGACAAAATCCACCGCAAAAGAATAACATTCCGCTCTTCTCCACAACCACCCCTTCCCATCTCCTCTCTTCCTTCCTTAGAACAGAGGAATCTTCCTCTCGGCATGAGTCGCCCCTTTTCTCTTTTCCCCATTTTCTCTTTTCCCCTTTTCCCCTTTTCTCCACCCATCTCCCGTCTACTCCTTCTGCCCATATCTCCACCCTCTCCCCTTCTCCCTCTCTCCTTCTCCCTCTCTCCTTCCCTGCATCACTCCTTCCTTCCTTCCTACCTTCCTTCCTTCCTGCTCCACCGATACTATGTACATACACTCGAATTCGCACGCATTCACCGGATCATAGCTTCATCTGCCCATCTATAACGACACGGTAACTTCTTCTCCAGTATTTGACTATCCCTCTGTCCTTGCTCGTCTGTCTGTTTGTCTGTATGTCTGTCTGACTGTCTGTATGTCTGCCTGCATGTCTGTCTGACTGTCTGTCTTTATGTCTGTATGTATGTATGTCTGTATGCCTGTCTATCTGTACGTCTGTCTGACTGTCTGTCTGTATGTCTGTCTGACTGACTGTCTGTGTGTGTGTCTGTCAGTCTGCATGTCTGGCTCACTGTCTGTCTGTATGTATGTATGTCTGTCTGTCTGTCTGTTTGCATATCTGTATGTGTACGTATAACTGTGCATGTATAAGTATGTGTTTGTGTACGTATGTGTATGTTTTGTGGGTATCGAAGTATAAGTGCGCAAGGGACTGTGTTATTTCTATGTAAAATTGTATAGCCTACACGTATCTGTAAATGAACCTCTTTGTTTCTACAGTGTACTGTTGTGTAAGTGTATGTGTAAGTGAGAGCATGTGTACCACTGTATGTACGTGTCGGTCTGTCTGCGTCTCAGTGCATACGTGTACGTGTCATTGTATATCTGCAAGTTGTATGTGTTTATGAGCGCTTCTGAGTAGCTTCTTGAAGAGGCGCTATATAAATGCTCTGAATGAATGAATGAATGAATGAATGAATGCATGTGTATCTGCTTCTGTATGTCTACACGTATGTGTAAATGAATGTGTAGCCGTGTGCATAGAATTGTGTATTCGTGTATGTGTTTATGCGTGTCTATGTATGTGTATCATTGTATGTGTAGCTATGTGTACGTATCACTTCCTCTGTTGAGCACTCAGTAAGCCTTCATTACATGCATCGTCTGCTTTCCAATCCCATGATATATATTGTGTGTGTGTGCTTGTGTGTGTGTCTGTACCTGTCTCTCTGTCTCTGTCTCTGTCTCTGTCTCTGTCTCTGTCTCTGTCTCTGTCTCTGTCTCTGTCTCTGTCTCTGTCTCTGTCTCTGTCTCTGTCTCTGTCTCTGTCTCTGTCTGTCTCTGTCTGTCTGTCTGTCTGTCTGTCTGTCTGTCTGTCTGTCTGTCTGTCTGTCTGTCTGTCTGTCTGTCTGTCTCTCTCTCTCTCTCTCTCTCTCTCTCTCTCTCTCTCTCATATCCGATTGAGGGAACTTTAAGAACGAACCCCGCGCGCTACCATAGCAACCGTTGCCATAGAATCCCAGCTGCAGCGGTCAGCGTAACCCCGCCCACTTGTGCCTCTTCTATTGTATTGTACTGGTACCGAGATAGATTTTTGTAGCGCTGTGTTTTCGTGAACTAATTGGCGCCTCATTTGTGAATTCGATCCGAGACAGAACGAGAATTTTATAATTGGCAATTAAGTAAGTAGCCTTTGTTTGCTTATGACGTGCATTACAATTAATACAGGGATTGCATACATATTTGATAGAGTATCTACAACAAGAGCAGATTTTATACATGCACAGCAAGAAAGAGAAGGACAGAGACAGAGAGAGACAGAGAGAAAGAGAAAGAGACAGACAGACAGAGACATACAGAGAGAAAGAGTAAGAGAGCTCTTACATTCTCTCTCTCTTTCTCTTTTTCTTTCTTTCTTTCTTTCTTTCTTTCTTTCTTTCTCTGTCTGTCTGTCTGTCTGTCTGTCTGTCTGTCTGTCTGTTGTTTACGGCGCCTGACTGGCTGCCACGCCTGCGATTCTCTCCGCTGTTACACGTGTTTTCTCAGGATATAATTTGAACACTGTATCCGGAGTCTAAGTTCCTGGTTGCGGTGTACCAACTAGCTTTGATCAATTAACGAAAATTATAATGATAGCTAAATGTATAGCTAAATGATAGCTATACATAGCGTTATTATATATATAGATATAGCTATGTTATACCTTTAATATTCCTTAACCTGAATAAAACCAATTATGTATTATAATTCTGCTCACATCTCAAACACATTCCAGAAACTTAAAAAAACCAATTCAAATCTTATACCACAGGTAAATTCGGTCAAATTCCTGGGAGTATATGTGGACCAATTTTTAACATGGAAGATTCATATCGAAAATATTTCTAAAAACTTGCAAAACGTGGGGTAGTTTGTCCCGCATTGCCTACCTACTACCGATCCCATCCGAATTAGACTGTTCTAGTCTATATTGCTCTCTAAATTACCCATATACCTTTGCTACTGCAATGTAGTCTGACCCTCAAATTAGGATTTCCGTCTGCTTAGGTTAACTTTGTTGCAAAAAAGGGCGGCCAGAATTGTTTTAGGTAAATTATGTCCCTTGTCTTCTCAAACAATTTTACATAAATTGAACATTCTCCAAATTGAACAGACTTCAGAGTTCATGTTTAAATGCATGCACAATCTTTTGCCTGGGACTTTTGTAGATTTCTTTAGCTTGACATCTCAATCAAATCCCTATAATGTTAGAACATCCGTCAACTATAATAATTATATAGAGGCGTTGCTACCAGAACCAACACACGGAAATTTTCAATGAAAAGTGCCGGTCCGAGGACCTGGAATAATCTTCCTTTAGCTATATACGTAATTCTCTTTGCATCTTTACGTATAAACGGAAACTTCGTAGTCACTTACTGACTCCATCCCTATCTCTTTTCTTACTCCTTGCCTTCAAGTGCCTTGTGTGCATATACTGCGTGCATATTTTGTGCCTGGTGCAAACCCTCAATATTTTTTTCAATTTCAATTTTAGTTAACTAGTTAAGACCTTATATTCTTGGTAATTATATTAAACATATATTACATAGCCAGTTGCTATTACTTCTATATAGGTCTACTTTGGTCGCTTAAAGGTCTCTCTTCTATTGCTTTCTGTAAATTAACGAATGTCTTGTTTTGATTGTTATGTTATTTTGTGCAACAAGAAGCAATAAAATTTATAGTTTAGTTATATCGCTATTATATTTATGTATAATATATATATATATATATATATATTTATTTATTTATTTATATATATATATGGCTATTTTTATATTTGGGGCTGTACTAGTTCATTTTTCATCTAATCAAGGATGTATCCGTGTTCTCCCTGAATGCAATGATGAATCGTTTTGTTTTGCTTTTTTCATCAGTGTTCGATGTTGACATATAGCAGTTCAGCCTCAGATCGGAAAACAAAGAGATTGTTGCCTTTTGGAACTACATGAATTCCGATTAAAGGCTTACCACACCAGTCACCCTTCTCTCTGTCTCTCTCTTTATCTCTGTCTCTGTCTCTCGCTGTCTCTGTCTCTGTTTCTCTGCATCTCTATCTCTCTGATTCTGTTTACTCTCGCTCTCACTCCCCTTCTCCCCTCCTCTTCTTCATTCTGTCTCTCTGTCTCTCTGTCTCTCTGTCTCTGTCTCTGTCTCTGTCTCTGTCTCTCTCTCTCTCTCTCTCTCTCTCTCTCTCTCTCTCTCTCTCTCTCTCTCTCTCTCTCTCTCTCTCTCTCTCTCTCTCTCTCTCTCTCTCTCTGTCTATTGACGCCTTGTGCATTAAACACTAGCGCATTAGAAGTTACTGGTAGTCGACCAAATTAACATAACAATGGATTTAAGTGGTTCAGAAAGCATTAAATCTGCGTATACGAACCACGATCTTCCCTCCAACTGTTGTCCGCCACCATGACCTTCGACCCAGACCACATGACTTTGTCCTACCGCTTAAAGATGACAGAAATTACATCCCAAGGATTCTATTTAAGAGCTTGATGTTGCCCCGTTGACCAAGTCGCCCTTTGCTGGAACAGATATTTAAAAACTATTAATTATTCACTTCTTCTTTTTATCTGGCAATACGACTATCTGTAATGGGTTGCGGTGTGTCAACCTAGTGATTCAATATTAAACGAATATATATATATATATATATATATATATATATATACTGCCAAGTGGCCTATATGGCCTCATAGCCCACCCTTCTTAGCTACTTTCTATCATCTGTGATTGTTTCCAAGTGGATACTATCATCACAACTGTTAAGAAGAGCTAGGAAATTTGGGAAAGACGGGTTATTAGACCATCTGGGTTAATTTGCAATGGTTCTGATACAGATTGAATGTTTTATGTGAAGTTATGTCATGTTATGTGATGCTATGTTACGTGTACCAATGTTTCCTCAACTGGCTTCAAAGTAGTTGTTTCCACAAGGGTTGCCTTCGCTACCGTTCTCTTACCTACGTTGCCGTTCCTTTACCTTCGTTACCGTTCCTTTACCTTCGTTACCGTTCCTTTACCTTCGCCACCGTTCCTTTCCCTTCGTTACCCTTCAATTGCCTTCGTTACCGTTCCTTTACCTTCGCTACCGTTAATTTACCTTCGCAGCTTCGCTACCGTTCCACTACCTTCGCTACCGTTCCTTTCCATTCGTTACCATTCCACTACCTTCGTTACCGTCAAGAACCGTCTTACCTTTGTACGAGATATCCTGCGAGCGATGCTCCGATGAGAGAGCAGAGCAGCTGGGCGAAGAACACCCAGCTGATGGTCTTCATGTCCGTCGAAGTCATACAGCCGATGTCGAGCAGGGTGGGTCCGAGGAAAGCGACACACATCCCAAAGCTCCAGAAGACTGCACAGTAGGTGATGGTCTCGTGCCAATGTTGGAGGAACATCTTCCGGTAGCTTCCCTGGGTGCCAATGGAACCGTCTTCCGGTTCCCCCGTCGACGGGAACTGGTGCTGGAGAGGCTGGCGATCCCCGTGCATGGGGGAACCGCCCTTGCCCTGGACCAGGGAACTTGGGTCTGGACCCCCGACGAGCATCGCGGGACGGGTGTCCGATGGCTTCGGGTTGGTCGTCTCCATGTTCGGTGAGAGGACACACGATGGAAAGAAGGGTGGAAGGATGAAAGGATGGAGAGGAGAGATTCCTGGAATGAAGGAAGAATGGAATGAAGGAAAGATGGAAAGGTAAAATGGAGATATCCTGGAATGAAGGAAGGACGAAAGGATGGAATGAAGGAAAGATTAAAAGGTGAATTGGATATATTCCTGGAATGAAAGGATGGAAAGACGAGAGGCTGAAAAAACGAAAAATCCTGATAGACTATTAGACGTCGAAGAACCCTCTCCTCCGCCGTCAGTTACCGAACAACGATGCAACGGATACAGCGGCTGGCGACAACGACAACGCCGACGACGACGGTGTCAATGATGATGATGATGATGTCACGGAAAATTCCACTCGTCTCCGAAACGGAACTCGCTGTACGTCTCTATGTCCCTTTAAGTTGACTCCTCTCTGTCTGTGTCTGTCCGTTTGTCTTTGTTGATGGAGTCTCCCTCTGGTGCAGAGCAGAAGAAACCGCCTTCTTCTTCTTCTTCTTGTTCTTCTTCCGGTCGTCCGTCGGTGCTGCCCTCTATTGTCGCCGACGACGCATCCTGTACAGGTAGACGACGCCAACGGTTCCAGGTCCTCCTCCTCTTCCTCCTCTTCCACCTCTTCCTCCTCTTCCACCTCCTGCTGGTCTGAAAGGCTCTCTGGAGCCGACTGCGCGCACGCGTGGATGGGGCCCGAATGCCACTGTGGCAAGCGATGCCAATGATGCTGCTGATGCTGATGCTACTGTTGCTATACGGCTAAGGACAGGCGAGGATGCCTCTCTGTCTGTCTGTGTGTGTGTGTGTCTGTCTGTCTGTCTGTGTTTGTGTGTCTGTGTGTCTGTCTGTATTTGTCTTTCTATCTGTCTGTGTGTCTGTGTGTCTGTCTGTCTATTTGTGTCTATCTGTCTAGCTGTGTGTGTCTATCTGTCTGTGTGTCTGCGTGTCTCTCTGTTTGTCTATCTGTGTCTATCTGTATGTGTGTGTCTGTATGTCTGTGTTTGTCTATCTGTGTCTGTCTATCTGTGTGTGTCAGTATGTCTGCATTTGTCTGTCTGTATGTATTTGTCTGTCTATTTGTCTGTGTGTCTGTGTGTCTCTCTGTCTGTCTATCTGTCTGTCTGTTTATCTGTCTGTATATGTGTATGTGTCTATCTATCTGTCTGTCTGTCTGTCTGTCTATGTGTATCTCTGTCTCTGTGTCTATCTGTCTGTGTGTCTGTGTGTCTGTCTGTCTGTCTGTCTGTCTGTCTGTCTATGTGTATCTCTGTCTCTGTGTCTATCTGTCTGTGTGTCTGTGTGTCTGTCTGTCTGTCTGTCTGTCTGTCTATGTGTATCTCTGTTTCTGTGTCTATCTGTCTGTGTGTGTCTGTGTGTATCTGTCTGTCTGTCTGTCTATGTGTATCTCTGTCTCTATCTGTGTGTCTGTGTGGGTCTGTCTGTCTATGTGTATGTCTGCTGACGTCGTTCGACGTTTGTCAAATCCGTTGGACCTGTCCGTCCGTCCATCTATCTGTCTATATGTATGCGTCCGTCTGTCTGCTTGTAAGTTGTACTCCGTTCCTATCTCTGTCGGTTTCTGTATATATGTCTCTGCGTCTCTCTGTCTGTCTGTCTATATATCAGTGACGGTCACTTCGCCTGTTTGCGCTATAATCCAGCCAGAAGGCAATGAACAGGACGGAGATCCAAACGAAGTAACGCCAACCACAGAGACAGAGACAAAGACAGAGGCAGAGACAGAGACAGAGACAGAGAGTAGGATACGGAGGTGGAGTGGGAAGACGACATGGATAGTATGGATAACGCAGTAAGTAGAGGCTAAGAGAACTGGACGAGGAGAGACGACGTTAAGCCCCCCTTGTCACTGCAGAAGCATCTCAACAAACCGCTATACAGTAGATAATGTTCGCTTCTCCGCCAGTCACATACATACGAGCATACAGAGAGAGAGAGAGAGAGAGAGAGAGAGAGACAGACAGACAGACAGACAGACAGACAGACAGACAGACAGACAGACAGAGACAGAGACAGAGACAGACAGAGAGACAGACAGACAGACAGACAGACAGACAGACACAGACAGACACAGACAGACAGACAGAGAAACAGAGCGACAAAGAGACAGAGAGAGACAGACAGACAGGCAGGCAGACAGACAGACAGACAGACACAGACAGACAGACAGACACAGGCAGGCAGAGAAACATAGAGACAACGAGACAGTGAGAGACAGAGACAGAGACATAGACAGAGACAGAGAGACACAGACAGACAGAGTCAAGGATATCGTCTTTTATTGGTTAGCAATAGGCTAGCAGGCCCACGCGCGTAGTAGGCCTGTAACACATTGAGCTGAATCGATGTAATAACATTAAGCCCTGATGGTCGGTCGCTCTATCGATTGATGATCTAGATGACTTCGACCAGCGCAGTGTCTCCCTATACCATCTAAAGCCAAGCGATCACCAGCTTGCAACACCCTCCCGGACGCAGGTAAAATCAGGGACGATTTAGGGCCTTTGTGGTTTGATGACGCCTTAAGTAAGTGTTGCTTCGTGCTCTAGTGGTCAGAGTGCTAGAATGTCGATCGAGAGACCGGGGGTTCAAATCCCTCCCTCTGTTACCTGTGCAACATGGCCAACTCGGCTATGAGTACACTGACTGTACACCGTCGGTGGGAACACGAGATTGTAAGAGACAGAGAGACAGAGACAGAGACAGACATACACACAAAGAGACCGAGACAGAGACAGAGAGAGAGAGGGAGAGACAGACAGAGAGACACAGACACAGACACAGACACAGAGACACACAGAGAGAGACACAGGGAGAGACACAGGGAGAGACAGAGAGAGACAGAGAGAGCCAGAGAGAGAGAGAGAGCCAGAGAGAGACTGAGAGAGAGAGAGAGAGAGACAGACAGACAGACAGACAGACAGACAGACAGAGAGAGAGAGGCGTTCGCAGGTCCTCATATTCCGAGTCTGTGAAAATGAAGTCGCTAGCACATATCACTTTCATACCCATGCCTTCTAAGTAAGCAACTAAAACATCTAGCCTACACTGCATATTGACCTGACTACGTCTTTATTTTGATGCGTCATCGGTTGATAATAATAATAATAATCTTTTCTTTATTAAGCGCCTGACAAACGCACTGCGCTGTACATTTACATTTACATGATGCCTTGTGCATTAGAGACGGGCGCGATAGAAGTTACTATTACAACATTACACTAAGTTAAGGGAATGTAAGGTAGCGTAATTTGAGGTATGGTAACTTAAGGTTGGATGAATGTGAGTTAAGAAAAGCTAAGGGAAGATTGCAAGGTGATGTATCGCTGGATATGGTAAGGAACGATATGGCGTGGTATGGATAGGTAGATTCCGTCCTTCCGTCCATCCTTCCTTCTTTCATTCTCCTTCCTTTCTTCCTTAATTTCTTTCTTCTTCCGTCGTCTTTTCCTTTTCCCTTTCTTCATTCCTTCATTCGTTTCTTTTTTCCTGGCTTCCTTCCTTCCTTCGCTTCGGATTTTCTTCCTTCCTTCATTTCTTCTTTCATTCATTCATTTCTTCCCACCTTTCCACATTTCTTCGTTTCTTCTTTTTTCGTGTCTTCCTTAGCCTAATTCTTTCCTTCCTTACCCATCTTTTCCCTTAATTTCCGGCTTTCATTCTTTATTCTTCCATCCTTCGTTTCTTTTTCTTTCTTCATTCCTTCATTCGTTTCTTTATTCCTGTTTTCTTTTCTTCCTTCGCTCCCTTTTTTCTTCCTTCTTTCGTGTCTTCATTTCTTCATTTCTTCCTACCTACCTACCTACATTCCTTCCTTCCTTCCTTCCTTCCTTCCTTCCTTCCTTCCTTCCTTCCTTCCTTCCTTCCTTCCTTCCTTCCTTCCTTCCTTCCTTCCTTCCTTCCTTCTTCCTTCCTTCCTTCCTTCCTTCCTTCTTTCCTTCCTTCCTTCCTTCCTTCCTTCCTTTCTTTCTTCCTTCCTACCTACATACCATACTTCCTTCCGATTTTCATTCTTCTCCCTTTCTCAGAAATCTCATAATTAAGATGACGTCATAATGACGCAACGACAATCGACGTTTACATGTCTTTTCATTGGAATCAACGCATCGTTCGTTGCTTTCGAGTTGTTTCACTGACATTTTTCCCGCGAGATTTCGAGAATTTTCTGCTCTCCCGGATCAACATTATTTGACCCAAAAGGATCGTCCGTCATGAAGTCAAAGGTCACGCAGAGGTCGGAGGTCGCCGCGACCGGGTCGGAGGTCAGTCCATGCGCCCCATCGGAGTCCTTCACAAGGAGCGACTCGTTCCGCTACGACGACGAAGGGCTCGTCGAACACCAGATCACCTTCACGGCCACGCACAGCTACGCCGGACGCTGCCAAGCGAACAACAGCGGCAGCAACAGCGGAGCGGCCACGGCGCCTGAGTCAAAGTGTTGCGGACGGGCCAGGACTTCCTTCTCCAACACGGACGTCCATTCCAATATGGAGCCCGCCGGAAACGGTCAGCCGGTCCCAAAGGGAGCACTCCTGCTCGGGTCAGCTCTGCTCATCGGTGTCGCGGTCCTCCTGGGAGTGGCCTGTCTGTCGAGGGCCAACAGGGAACACCCGACTGCTTCGAAACAGTGAGTTCCGGAGAGAAAGGAGTGGCAGCACGTCCCGTTTCTTCCTTTCTTCCGATGACTGCTAAAGACGAGAGGCGCTATATAAATGGCTGTAAAAACGATGCGAGAAAAATGGATAGTAGACGATTTTTCGTTAAATTGATTTTTTTAGTTTCGGCGCTTTAGAAGTCAATTATGTAATGACGTGTTTACTGATCAGATGAGATGTAAACTTGTTTTAGTTGCGGCGCTACAAAAGTGAATAATGTACAGTCGTCATCAAAGATGTAATCGTGATGAGATGAAAATTTAATAGATTTGTTATTTCTGATTTCTGATTTGTAATTTGTAAATTTTAATTGGACGTAATGGGTGTAATAGTCTGTGTGGGGGAAGAGTGACATGCCACACCCGACTGATCTCATTACGGCTGATAATGACCTGATACGGCTTGGGTTTGGTGGGCCATCGGTTGATGCCATGTGCATTATGCAAATAAGCGCTGTAGAAGTTACGAATTGATCAATAATGCCACACTCAATGTCGATGCTTAGTTATGTGTCCCAAATAATTGTGCTTTTTACATGCTCCAGTAGTACTGGTGGTAGTAGTAGTGTATTACTGGTAATAGTAGTACTGGTAGGACGTGGTGGTGGTGGTGGTGGTGGTGGTGGTGGTGGTGGTGGTGGGTGGTGGTGGTGGTGGTGGTGGTGGTGGTGGTGGTGGTGGTGTGGTGTGGTGGTGGTGGTGGTGGTGGTGGTGGTGGTGGTGGTGGTGCCAGTGGTGCCAGTGGTGTCGAAAACGTTAGTGTAAAGGGTCTCTGAAACAATGTTAGTAGATTAATGTACAGTTGACAAATTTGTAATTTAAATATCACAGTAATACTATTATCTCTATTATCTTATGCGGAATAATGAAGTGGAAAACGAATTATATAGTTCACTGCAATAACAACAAAATATTATAGATGAATCTAGAGCAAACAGTGCCTAGGCAGCTTACAGGTAGTTTCTATCGCCATCTAGCGAATATGTTGAGCAATACGCACAGATCTCTTCCGCCATCTGACGAATGTAATTTTCGCAATACATGTTGTATGGTTTCATTCAAAGCATAAGACATATTTTTCTGTATTATGAATTCGCCACAAAGACCACAATGTTCAAAAATATAGCGAAGTGACTGTTTCATGGTGACAGTGAACCGGAAATGACCGGTAACGACAAGGAATTATAGACTGGAAGCTCAACACCATTTTAATTAAGGGATTATTTGTAATATCTTCGAAGCGCAAATGAGCAGAATAGTCTATGTTTACAATCGGATGTCCGTTTAGTTATGCTTCAAACATTTGAAGATTGCAACAGCCTTTGTGGCTATGAGATGTCGTTAAACATTTGAATGATTATAATAACAACTGTTAAATGTATTGTATTTGTATTGTATTTATAAAGCGCTTCTCACAGTAATACCCAACCAGTGCGAAGAGCTCTGCGATAAAAGAAACGTCTTAAGACAACGAGAAGAGGCCGAAATACCCCCAGTTAAGATCACAGATCGAATGGTAGAGGGAAGGTCATTTCAGAGCATAGGACCAACAGATGCATAAGCGCGATGCTGGGCAGTAGCAGTGCGCGACCGAGGTACGAGAAGGTCATGCCGGTGTAAGGAGCGGAGTGAGCGACCAGAGGCAGCCGAAAGGGGTCGGCGAATTGAATCACAGAGATAGCGAGGGGCCAGACTAAGAGCACCCTGGATGT
The DNA here is from genome assembly GCA_020284085.1 of Aporrectodea caliginosa. Lineage (NCBI taxonomy): Eukaryota > Metazoa > Annelida > Clitellata > Crassiclitellata > Lumbricidae > Aporrectodea > Aporrectodea caliginosa. The sequence continues at coordinate 71,462 of JACEVL010001238.1, read as the reverse complement.
AAGAAATAGAATTCTGGCCCCTCCCTGTCACGTAAATACATTATTATTATTAGGTAAAGAAAGAGATGATTCTTTAGCAAGGCAATCATGGAATATGCCCATTATTAATTCAACTAGTTATCCAGAATTTGATCAGTATTTTCAATTTCGAAATAGTATCCCTAATGGTCGTCATCATAAGTAGGCCTATATTTGTCCTGTAGTGGACACATGTTGACATCAAATTTCTTGGCCTTAATAGAAAGAAGGAGGTTCAAATTTAAAGATTTTGATTAGGAAACTAAATCATAATGAAAGATTTCTTATGAAGAAACATAGGCCTAGCATGGAAATGGTCTTTGTAATTTATGTAAACTCATAGAAAACATAAATCATTTATTACTAACAAGCCTAACATGTAAAAAAAATAGGCCCTATCTCTAGCATTGCCTATTAAGAGATAACTGTTTTTTTAAATACAGTAGATTTTAACATCAAGAATTTGCAATGTAAAGTTTATAGGCTTAAGCCCTTATAATATGCCTTATTAATAAAGGAAAAGGTGTGTAAATACAGTCGTTTCTAGGCTCATAGAAAGAGATTTTTCTTTTTGTATGTAATCAGTTATTAAATTGTACATAAATGGTAGCTTAGCTGTAATATTTTATGTGATTCAAGAATGAACAGGCCTACTGAATGAAACAGTAAAGTTCTGTGTTGGATCTGTGTGGTCAGAATAGAAAGGAAACCCATACTCGCCTATTGGCGAGGACATGCATGGGATCTGTGGCTATCGGCTTAACGGTCGTGAGAGTCATCAGATGTCGTTGAACAACAGAGCGAGTCTGTGCTCCACTGATTTTAACTCGCTGCTAAATCTAATTAACAATTGTGTCTCTGTTCTTCGAATGGACACTCAATGCAATCGATATCCAACTAGAAATCGATCTCCTGCCAAAAACACACCAAAGGCCTTCAGGCATGCGTCATGCCATGGAATAATCAACCCATTGTAGGCAGTGGAGGTGCCAGGATTTCAGGTTTGGGGGGCTAAAGCTCCAAGCCCTTCCCTTTTGTCCCTCCTCCCTGTGATTTGCAGTGATTTCCCACTTTTTGGAGGGCTGAGCCGCAGTTAGGGGGGCTAAGCCCCCCTATTTCCCCCTCTGGCGCCGCCACTGATTGTAGGCGTAATGAATGAGTCTCTATGTATATGCATGTATTGTATTGTGCCACACATTTAAATTCGACTCCTGTTACAGTAGTAACGAGTGATCATCTTAATTGAACGCATTTATTTATTTATATATGATGGTTCAGAGACGTTTTAAAGGTGTCTAAAAAATTATTTGTATTCAGTTTTACTATGGCTTGCAATCATACTACATGTCCTGTTTTAAGTTGAATTAATAGAAAACAGACAGTATTTTTTATGCATTGCATTATTCATTCATTCATTCCGACGTTTTATATAGCGCCCCTTCAAGGTTATTACTTAGGAGCGCTCCCGACCACAGCACGGCTGAAAAGGACAGTTTTGAGGCAAGTATAGAAAGATTCAGAGTGGATTCTGGGATGCAAGCGCAGCATCAAAGGAAGCCCGTTCCAGAGAGAGGGGCCAACCACTGAGAAGGCTCGATTCTGCTTAGTAGCTGTGCGGGCAAAAGGGACCATGAGCACGCCCAGCTCAGTAGAGTGGAGAGAGCGACGACCCAGAGCACCCAAGGTAGGGCACCAGAGGTCGCATAGATAGGCGGGGCTAGGTCGAGCAAGGACCGCCAGACCAAAGCGATGATCCGATACGAGATCCGCTGCAGTAGGGGGAGCCAATGAAGCACATCCAGCATATAACCTATATTGCGCTTAAGTCCACATTTTGTCTTTTTCAGGGCTACAGCCAGGAAACAGCTTACATTGCCTCGCAGGATATTGGAAGAATGTGTTCTATGCTTTTATGATATTATTGTATTCTAGTGTAGGCCCTATGTATTGTATTCGCGACAATGTTTTATAGCAGTTTAAATAGTTTGGGGTGATCGATAGTGTAGTGGTTGCCATGCTGGACTGTCAATGGAGAGATCGGGGTTAAAATCCCAGCCAGGGCAGAAATTTGTTCGAGAATTCACCATACCATCGCGCACACCTAGGCCTATTATAAACTAATAATAATATAATATTCTTCCTTTATTGAAACAATCCGGTTGACACATCGCAACCGGTACAGTTTACAGTTATGCAATTGAAACAATTCACAAGAACGCAAATGACAGAAGACATAAATCTTAACTACTAACAGAATAGACAGCCTGCAATACACAAAGCTTGTCCGCCTACGGGACTCGAACTCAGTACCTCTCGCTCTCTATGCCAGTGTGTTATCCGATGCGCTATCGACCCCCCCCCATTTATTTAACTGTATTGTGAACCTATAGAAGAATAAGAAGAAGAGCAGTCTTTTAAGCTAGCCCTATGGTATCCATGAGTATGAAGTGTTAGCGACTTCATTTTCTTGGCATCGGCGTGTGATTGTGGGTGCCCAGTCCTCTCCCTCACCGTCTCATCTTCCCAATGAGAGTGTACGGTCAGTGTGCTAATTATAGCTGAGTTGGGTAGGGGCGCTGGGGGAGCATAAATCGCGAACCAAATGATCCCAAGTAAGTTAAACTTCTATTATATGCCTAACATAACGTAACAAGGGCTTTAAGTAGGCCTAGTTCAGACAACGTGTAGTCTGCAATATTCGCTGGCGCTATAGAAGTTACGAATTGATTAAAAGTACCACACTCAATGTCGAGGCTATAGGTTAAACAAAATGGTTACATGTCCCCAATATATGTGCTTTTATACATGCGCCAGTAGTACTGGTAGTAATACCGCCCTGCCATGGCAAAAGGAAGCGAGTCCAGTTTAAGGTTAAAATTACATATCGGTATCATTTTGGTTCAAGAAGCAAGTCCAACACAATCGTCTATATAAATAGTTATTATTATTGCATGTGGTTCTGGCAGAAAAGCAGAGGCAGAAAGAAGCATGTCCAAGCAGTGGCGGCGCCAGGATTTCAGGTTTGGGGGGGCTAAAACTCAAAAAGCTATGGAAAGTTATTCCCATTGGGATGCGACGACTTTTTTTGCTTTAAACCTTTCCTTTTGGGGGGAGGGGGGCTGAACCGCAGTCAGGGGGCTAAGCACCCCCTAGCCCCCATGGCGCCGCCACTGTGTCCAAGTAGTACTGGAAAATTCAAAGGCAAAAAGAAGCATGTCCATCAACCAACTGTAGCCTATGCGTAAATTCAGACCGATTGGTGATGCTTGAGTTGTTTTTCGCATTTTTCTCAGAAACTAAAATTGGTGACTTGCTTCCTTTTGCCGTGGCAGGGCAGAATTATAGTCGTCGTCATTATCATCGTCCGTTGTTGTTGCTTTTGTTATTCATGATTCGTACTTTTCCGTGTTCCTCTTCCCATGGCTGTTTGTTCCGGGAGACGAAGAACCAGAGGATTTCCTACTTGACTTGTAGTGTAAACAGAACGAATTCTCAGCTGGATTCTCACACAGATAGACACACAGACATACAAACAGACACAGATAGACAGACAGACACAGAGAGACAGACAGACACAGAGAGACAAACAGACAAAGAGAGACAGATTCATACAGAGAGACAGACAGACAGACAGACAGACACAGAGAGACAAAAAGACACAGACAGACTAGAAGAAAGACACAGAGAGACAAACAGACAAAGAGAGACAAAAAGACACAGAGAGACAGACAGAGAGAGAGAGACAGACACAGAGAGACAGATTCACACACAGAGAGAGACAGACAGACACAGAGACAAAAAGACATAGAGAGACAGAAAGACAGAGTAAGGCTTACAGCCTTAGCCTCTCAGGCAGAAGTACAGAGAGACAGACATATGTAGACGGGGAAAGACAGATACGAACAAATAGGCCCACAGACATACAGAAAGACAAAGGAGAGAGA